>WEKX01013567.1:405455-434134 GCA_013390025.1 Pitta sordida | reverse complement strand
CTCCAAGAGGCCAGAACTGTTAAAAAAATATTGTTAAAAGTTAATGGTTGTGCCCAATTTTATTAAATAATTGGAATGGCCAGACTTTTCTCCTTGGGGAGTGGGGTGGCTCCGCTGCAGGGGGTTTGGAAGGGAGTTGGTTTTGTCCACAGCACAAGGGTGAGCCCTTCCCCTGGCAAAAAGGAGGGGAAGGAGCAAACCCTGCCCAGGCTCTGGCCAGGATGCGGCCCCACAGGCTGCAGCTCCATGGCTGAAACCTGACCCAGGGATGGAGCACAAGGAAAACAAGACCAGGACACTGGGAAGTTACAATTTTTTCATCTTTTCCTCTCTTATTATTATTTTACTTTTCTTTTCTCTTATTCTCCTTTCTTTTCCCCTATTGTTTCCCCACTTCCCTTTCCTTTATCCTTTCCTTTCCCCACTCTCTTTTCCTTTATTCTTTTCTTTCCATTCCCTTCCCTATTCCTTTCCCCATTCCTTTTTCCTTTCCTTTCCTTCCAGGCCAGGAGGGAGCACACTGGTTAAGAAAGGAAGTCTATTTTACGGCACTTTCATTACTCAACTTGATGAGAGCTAATAAAAATTCTTAATTGAAAATAAGTACCTTAATGACAATATCATAATCAGGAGTTATATTTCCTATTTATTTCAATATAAAATACCCTCTTTCGGAAAGAATCAGACCAAATTATCCCAAACAGTTTTCCTTATGGGCTGACACATTGCGGAGATAGTAAATACAGCTTTAAATAGAGTCACCTGCAGTTGGTTTTTTCACTCCAGCTTTCTTTCTGTTGCTAAAATCCAATATTAGATACTTTCCTAATTGTTATTGAAACACATACAGGCCCTTTCCCATATCTTTATTTGGCTTTTCAGCTGTGGAGTCAGCATTTAATCCAAGCATTTGTGACATGGTTAACACCCACAATCATTTCCTGTTATGCCTCACACTGACTATAGTGGGCTGCTGTATATTTTCCAACGCCCACTCTGCTGTCTTTACAATCAGATTATGCCATTAGACATAGACAATGAATCACTGTAATTATTCGAATATGGCCAAACTGCCAGCAAGGATTAACCCTTTCTGGGCGTTTTGGAGTTAATAATGTCTGGGCTTGTGGTTACACGGTGTGAAGAGGCTTCAGGGGTTTTAAAGTGTGGAGAAGTTCATTTTAGTTCATAAAATAACATTGAAAGTGCTTGATTTGTCTTCTATAGAATGACTGAGGAGTCCAGCCATAGACAAAGAAGAAACAATTAATAAAGATGAAAAACGAGGGGAGAAGTCTGAGCAGTCTGTAACTTCCTCCTGAGGGGAAATGGAGGGGCAGCTCTGATCCCCCTGTGACAGGGACAGGAGCCAGGGAATGGCTGGAGTTGGGTCAGGGCAGGGGCAGGTTGGATCTCAGTACAAGGTTGTTTCTCCCCCAGAGGGTGGTTGGGCAGTGCCCAGGCTCCCCAGGGCAGTGGGCACAGCTCCAAGGCTGCCAGAGCTGCAGGAGGGTTGGGATGATCCTCTGGGGACAGCGGGGGATTTTTGGGGTGTCCTTTGCCAGAATTTTCCATCCCTCTGAGTCCCTTCCAACTCAGGCTATTCCATGATTTTATGTGAATCAGTGCTTTTAATCAGAAGAATTCCTAGAGTGGAATCTGGAAGCAAAGAGCTCCAAGGAACAAAAGGGTTGGACAATAAACTCAGTTTGCTCCTGTTCAGGAGTTTCCTCCAAGATGTAACAAAGGCAGAAAGGTGAGCACATGGTCCCTGCATCCCACNAGTTCAAGTTTTTGGTTTATCCTGCACAGCTCGTGAAAAATCCTTCCTCCCAACCCCTCCCTCAAACGTGTCCACTTTCCTTCCACGTCTGATCTCAAATAACCTTGGAGGTTTCACACAATGCAGAGGAACCCCAGAAAATAATAAAGGTATTTGGTGAAATACTGCTTAGTCCCTGGGATAAACCTGGAGCACTGACTTGTATAGCTAGAGGCTTATTTTTAGATCCTCCAGAGAATATGTGTGAAAGGGGGAGAAAGAAAGAAAGAAAGAGGAAGAACAATTTAAATCATCACCACTTCATAAAACCAGGGGTTTTTTTTGGTAAGATTATTTGATAAAATGCAGCTGAAAATATATTTACAATTAAAATGGATTTATTGTGATTTTAAAGCCTTTGCCTAAAACACAAACACACACACACACAAAAAAGTGTTTGCTTTGCATTAGCTCCTCCAAGAGGCCAGAACTGTTAAAAAAATATTGTTAAAAGTTAATGGTTGTGCCCAATTTTATTAAATAATTGGAATGGCCAGACTTTTCTCCTTGGGGAGTGGGGTGGCTCCGCTGCAGGGGGTTTGGAAGGGAGTTGGTTTTGTCCACAGCACAAGGGTGAGCCCTTCCCCTGGCAAAAGGGAGGGTAAGGAGCAAACCCTGCCCAGGCTCTGCCCAGGATCCGGCCCCACAGGCTGCAGCTCCATGGCTGAAACCTGACCCAGGGATGGAGCACAAGGAAAACAAGCCCAGGACACTGGGAAGTTACAACTTTTTCATCTTTTCCTCTCTTATTATTCTTTTATTTTTCTTTTCTCTTATTCTCCTCTCTTTTCCCCTTTCGTTTCCCCACTTCCCTTTCCTTTATCCTTTCCTTTCCCCACTCCCTTTTCCTTTATTCTTTCCTTTCCATTCCCTTCCGTATTCCTTTCCCCATTCCTTTTTCCTTTCCTTTCCTTCCAGGCCAGGAGGGAGCACACTGGTTAGGAAAGGAAGTCTATTTTACGGCACTTTCATTACTCAACTTGATGAGAGCTAATAAAAATTCTTAATTGAAAATAAGTACCTTAATGACAATATCATAATCAGGAGTTATATTTCCTATTTATTTCAATATAAAATACCCTCTTTCGGAAAGAATCAGACCAAATTATCCCAAACAGTTTTCCTTATGGGCTGACNCCCTGCAGAGGGTGGTTGGGCAGTGCCCAGGCTCCCCAGGGCAGTGGGCACAGCTCCAAGGCTGCCAGAGCTGCAGGAGGGTTGGGATGATCCTCTGGGGACAGCGGGGGATTTTTGGGGTGTCCTTTGCCAGAATTTTCCATCCCTCTGAGTCCCTTCCAACTCAGGCTATTCCATGATTTTATGTGAATCAGTGCTTTTAATCAGAAGAATTCCTAGAGTGGAATCTGGAAGCAAAGAGCTCCAAGGAACAAAAGGGTTGGACAATAAACTCAGTTTGCTCCTGTTCAGGAGTTTCCTCCAAGATGTAACAAAGGCAGAAAGGTGAGCACATGGTCCCTGCATCCCACCTTGGCTTCAGGGCTATTAAATGACTCTTCATACACATTCCTGTCAAGCCACTACCAAAATGATCCAAGGACAGGTCTTCCCAACACCCTTTTGTTCCATGGTTTGCAGTAAATCAGTTCCTGATCAAAGTGAGTCGAGGACTAATTGGAAATCAAAAGTCTATTAGCATTGGAAATGCCATTCCTGCAGCAGGCTGGAGGAGGTTTTTTTGCAAATAATTTGTTTAGGCCCCAAACTAACCATCATTAAATGAATGAAAGTCTCTATACAGACACCTTTTGACATTAATTTAGGCTGGTAATGTATCAGATTAGAGTTTAATATGAAATTCTGACTCGGGTAATTAAAATCTTATTACTTAAGTGGATATTCTGGGTTTAATGTGGATACAGGGAATCGGTTTGCCCTGCTCTACCCTTAGTCAATAGTAAGGAGTGAACCTAAAGCAGGAGGACTGGGAGAAGATCAGGTCCCATGGATGCTGTGCCCATCTCCCATCCAGTTTTCACAGCAGCTGAAGACACACTTTAAAAGATTCCTTTCATCTACTCATAGAATGGCACAAGCAGTTTCTTGAAACAGGAATTCTAATTATAAGTAAAACTAGGAGCAAATAGGAGGCAAACTCCTTAAAAAAAATAAATCTATATATTTTCATTAAAAGCTCTTCAAGATTCCTGAGAGGGAAACAAAAAAAACCCAACTCAAACCAACTAAGAATCAAAACCTCATAATGAAATAATAAGGAAAATAATCCCTGCCCACCTCAAATAGGGAAAATCTGGACAAAAATATACCAAAGAAAATATGAAATTCCAGTGCCATCTATGGGAAATATATATATATATATATAATTATTGGAGGCACTGATGCAGAAAACTGAATTATTTTAAAGCCAAGAGAATTCTTGGAAAAAGTAATGGAGTAGAGAAAGCTTTGAGCATTGAGTTCAGGTCTGAGTTTCCAGCAAAGCCAAGATCCCAGTCTAGCACCATCGAGTTCCCACCACTGGACATGGAAAGGGATCCAAAGTGTCTCTGCTCCTGCACAGGATCTTCAGGCCTGAGCTCTCAAAGTCCCCAAATTTTCATGCGAATGTGTATGAACAACATGTGACTGAGGGCTGCGGAATCCAGCCTGCTGGATGTAACGTGCTTCAGGAACTTTGGGGATGAAAATGCTTCAGAAATGCCAGATAAAGCATTATTACTTTCACTTCAGCTTTTATAGCTTTGGCAAAAACACTCCTGACATGACGAAAGTTGGCCTCCTTCTCCTGGGCTTGGGAGGGAATCTTTTGGGGGTTTTTTTCCCCCCAAATCTGAGGAATCTGGTTTGGCTGAATTTCAGTTCATTTAATGCAAAAAGGTTGAAAACATTTGACATTAAGACCTTTTTCTGAACTCAGCTCAAGACAGCTTTATCTTCCAGTGCCAAATTTGGCAAGCTCTTATTAGGCTCTTTTTTTGGAAGATTTTCCAAAAAATAAGAGCCCAATCTCCTTCATTTCTCAATAACGTGTCCCACCTGCCATTGTTAATTTAGTTTCTCAAATAATTCACTACTGTTGGTACATGAGGTACTTTTAAACTTCAGGCTGACCAACATGTATTTCTATATCCTTAAATCAGATTTGAAAACCAGTTTGCAAACGGGCCATCCCATCACTCAGTGCTGCATCCGATCACACAGTGCACTGCCATTGCACACCAGCCAAAGATTGTTGAAGTCAAGGTTAGGATTTGTTTCAGCTGATGGCACGTGAAATGAAGGAGTTTTTTTGGAAACAAGAGGTTTCTAAATTTAGGGGATTTTTTTTAACTCATTGTTGCAGGAAACAACATGAGCAACCAAGTGAGATGAGGGTGTTCAACCTGGAGAAAACGAGGGTCAGGAGAGACATTTACAGAATCATTTAGGTTGGAAAAGACCTCCAAGATCACCAAGTCCAACCTTTATTATTAATGTGTCAGCACCAACTCCAACTAATTTCTTCGTGGAAGGGGTAGCCCAGGGAGGTTTGGAGTGCCCATCCCTGGAGGTGTCCAAGGAAGAACTGGACGTGGCACTCAGTGCTCTGGGCTGGGGGACAAGGTGGGGATCAGGCACATGTTGGACTCTTCCAACCTTAATGATTCTATGAAAATAATATTTGGAAAGAAGGGAGAATTTTAACCAATAAATATATGTATGTAAAATATATGAACAAAATAATCAAAAAATCTTTGGAAGGCAATAAACTCTCTAATGACAGATAGACATTGAACATGTGGAAAGAGAACCAGTATTCCCAGTACACACAGCACTGCTCACCAGAGCATTTTGAGCAGGACTCAGAGCAAACATAGCACTGGGTACATTTTTGTCCCAAATACCAGTTTATCCATTGAAAGGCTTTGGCAGTGCCCTTGGGAAGATGCTGGGAGGGCAACCCAGAGCCACCAGCCAGGACCAGGGCAGGAGAAAAATCAGCAGAGATGAAGCAAAGCAGAGACCACAAAGGAAGAGGAAGGAAGTTGGTGGACAAAAACCTGACCAAGCTGAGGAGAGAACAAAAAACTTTGAGCTTTCTGGCACATGCAGTGAAACGAAATATACTTCTGGCACTTCTAACTGAGCCTCACATGGGCTTGGATATCACAGTTTGCTTATTGAGATAGGAAACTGGCTCAGGAAAATGGGATATACAGGTTTTAAATTTCTTTTCCCCTCTCTGATTTTGTGTTACAGATATAGACTGACTGTGTAAGACTCACCTGGGTGAAGCTGTGGGTGACTTATGACATGGGCAGCCCCAGAGAGGTGCAGGGAGCAGAGATGGGATGTGCTGAGCTGGTTTCTGTGCTACACAGATCAGCCAGAAAACAACATTTAGTCCAGGCACTCAAAAAGGACAAAATCTCCTCAACACTCGTGTTTAATTCCTTGTTACTGAAGGAGCAACAGGACCCTTTTCTCAGTGTGTTAGACAGTGTTGTTCCTTCTCTTGGTTCACCTGTTGATGAGTCACATCCTCAACCAACCCAACCTGGTGTCTCCCCAAGTTTTTAGTGATGTTTCACACAGAAAACAGTAATTCCTCCCATCCTGCCAGGAGTTATTTCTCAGTCCTTCTGAAGGAGCTGCTAAATATCATGTCTTTGCTGCTATTACTAACTCAGGACTTGAGTAAGCACAGAAAGATCTCCAACAGCCAGAAAAGATCACTTGGTTGAAGTGATCATTCTGGAGGACTTTCACATCTCAGTATTTTAAACACACACAACAATGGGAAAACTTTTCACATCCTTACATTGCAGTTGGGTACACAGTGAATCATGGCAGAAATATTCCCAAATTTACCATAAAGGTTCAGAGTTCAAACAAGGAGTGGGGGTGTCTCCATTTCTCCACAGTGCAATTGGCCTTGGCTGCTCCTTGAGAATGACTTTGTTGGCTTGGGGGATTCATGGCACCTCATCCAGGAGCCTATGGACCACAGAGGGTTATTTAGAGCACACAACCCCCTCACAGTGGGATGAGTGTTGGGGGGAAAGAAAACACATGGCTGAGTGACAAGACAAGGGAAGCAGTCACGGCACATTCAATGGCACCCAAACCATCCATACTCCAAAATATCCTTCCCTTCCTCTTCCTCACACCTCTGACCATACCTGGCAGCATGCTGCTCAAGCTTCCTCAAGGCGGTGAGGAGAGCTCTGTGAAAGGGCAGGAATATTCTGTCTTTGTGAAAATACAAAATCACACGGTGCACCAACACTTTGCAGAAAGGGAAGACACGTGCCAGGGTTAAAACTTAGAGACAAATGAAACAAAGGAAAGCTTTCAATCACTGAATAAAAGGCTCCTTGTGTTCTATCTGCCTATGTTTCCTGATATGTGCATGCACTGCACCTTTCAAAAAGCCCCCCCATCTATTTTATAATTAATAAAATAAAATGAAAAGGTCAATCAATGTCGTCATGAGAAACAAACCATGCTTGTGATTTTCAAATCTGCTGAGTTTCAGTGTCTTTTCTAGTGTTTAAGTGGCATTAAGGGAGTATTTTTTTACCTTTTTATTCAGAGTTGAGTTGCAGAGGTCATGGTAAACCAGAGCTAAGGCTATTCAAAATTATGTTCATGGTTATAAACTATCTTGACTGCTACAGGCTCGGATATTTTCTTTAGAGACAAAACATACCCTCACACTCACTCTTCATGATGCAGTTGAGCAATCTCAGGAGCCTGAGCTTTGTTTTTCTTTCAATTTCATTTGAAACTCTTCCAAATCCTGGAAGGGTTTCAAATCAGAGAAGGATCTTACCCAAGGACTGCTTTTTAAAGCAAAGTCATATAATGCAATGTTCCCTTTTCCAGATGTCATGGAAATGTTAAACTCAACCACCAAGAGCAGTAGGACACGTTTTTGTCACTGTCTCTAAAGTAAAGACCTTCACTGTCAGCAGCCATGGGCCCAAATCCAGGTCTGTACTTGTGATCCTCACTGGGAACACCTGGTTGGTCCTGAGGTAACACCACTTTGATACCCTACTCTGGGGCCTCAAAAAATCTGCTTCTCCAAAGCCAAATACATCATGAGAAGTGAGGGGAACAACTCATGCACTACAGCAGCCATGAGAACATAGCCCCAGATATTTTCAAAATGCAGTTTACAGCAAATTTTGCCCTATCTAATAATGCTGATTAATGGATTATATGGTAAATGTTGGAGGTTGATGAGTAAAATTAAAATAAATGCTTTTTATGATTGGTTTATATTATATTCTACTGGAATTATACGATGATTCGTGTTAGAAAATACATTCCACAGGCAGGGACACCTCCCACTGTCCCAGGCTGCTCCAACCTGGCCTTGGACACTTCCAGGGATCCAGGGGCAGCCACAGCTTCTCTGGGCACCCTGTGCCAGGGCCTCCCCACCCTCACAGGGTGGAATTTCTTCCTAATCTAATCTAATATAAAGATGCCCTTCTTGAGCTCAAGGCCATTTCTCCCTTGTCCTATCTCTACATGAACATATAATATGAATTTTTTATAGTTTATAAATTATATGAACTTAGAACTTAAGATAACCTACTTGATACAACATATACCCTAAAGGAAGCATAAAACATTTTTAGGAGTCTTTTACATGCTGGTGTTCCATTCTCTGAACATCCATGGGATTTGCATCCCAAGGCTTTCCCTCATCCCCTGCTTGGAAACACAAGACACGCTGCCATTCCCTCAGCTCCAGCAGGATACCTCAGCCTCACACCTGAGTTACAACCACCAAACTTTCTGATCAGGATGTGCCAGGCTTGGCCTTCCACCACCGTGACAGGGATGGACAAACAGAGCTGGACAACATCCTCAAACAGCAGCTCCAGGCTCTGCTTACAAAAGCTGAAGACAGATTTTCCTGCAGCCCTGTCATCCCATTTCACAAAACTTTACACGCTTTATGTACCAAATGTAACAGGAGAGCAGCACGTTGGCAGAGAGGGAGAGAAACAGGATGATTTAATATTGTCAACCAAGAACAGTTTCATCAGAGGAGGGGCTGGGAGGGAAGTCAATAGCAAAGGTACAATAGCTGCAGCACTGAAATATTTTGGGTTATTCCTCTATGATACAGTGTTGTTTTCCAAGGGAGAGGTGGGGGCAATGTGTGTAAGAAGACCATTAGAAAGGAAGAAAAAAACCATCAGGCAAGATCAATGCTTGACTGAGCTATTTTATTAAATTCCCCCTGGATTTAGTCTGAGACTTAAGGCATGATACGATCAGAGCAGATTGCCTTGGGTTATTCCACTCTGAAGTTGTCCATATATCTGACATTGGTCATGACATATTTAATTTGAACTGGAAGTTCAGATTTAATGGTTGAATTCAAGTGGAACGGGAAGCACATAACCAAGTCAGGACTTACTGTCCATGACTATTGCTGCTGTTATTGGTGTGGGAGAACCTGGGAAGAGCCTTGTGCTCCCAGAACAACCTTGGATATAGGGTGAAAAGCCAATTAATGAGTAGTAGGACCCAAAGTAGTTTCCAAAGGTGAGCTCACCCTACCAAAAACTATGTGAAGCAGTTTGCTGGAATGAGGTGAACCTTTGGCTTCCACAAAGCCAACTGGAATTTTACTACAAGTGTAATAACATAAGATTTCATCCTTGATGAAAAAATCCCCAGGAAACCCAAAACAGAACCAAACAGAACAAAAGAAAGGGAATATTTACAGGCTAAATCAACAGCTTTTTCATTCTCATGGAAATTGTGTTTGGATAAATAATTTTGTCCAGTTGTCCACTGTACCAAACAGATGTTTTATTAGAGTCTATCCCAGCTGACTTTAAGGGTATTTTAAATACAGTGCATGGAAACACCGTCATCTACTGAGAAGTAAGAAATGAGTCCTTATGAATACATTGCCCTCTGTCAAAATAGTATCAGTAGAACTGAAGTATAATTAGCAGCAGAAATCTAGTTAGTAGCAAAATCGAGTATTAGCAAGATTATTTCTAGGCTTACTCTCTATTACCACTCATTTTCCAGCCCCTGTTACGCTCAGCCTAACAGGCACCAGGAACTTCTTGTATTGACCTTCACAGAGTGCAAAAGTCAGCAGAGCCAAATCTTTTCCAATGCCTGCAAGGACCTCGCCTGGCTCCTGCACTTATCTGGATTCAGCGGGTTTTGACCTCTCCATGAAATCATTATGGAAACAAATCCATGAGAATTCCCTCCACAGGCAGCAATAAGCAGAAGGAGGAACATGGATAAAGAAGTGAATGAACATTTAAAATAGACTAATACTTATCATCTGGAGGAGGTAAATCAAGACAGCTCTAACAGTGATTCCTCATCAAGTCAGGTCTTCTCAGTCAATTATTTTTTTTTGTTTTAATTTGGTGGCTGTGACAAAACAGAAAACCCTTCAAATGGCACCAGTTGCAGAGTGAGCTGCTGATTTTTCTCCCCGAGTTGTTAATTCCACATCCTGGCAGCTATGTTGCATTGTTTAAGGTGAGATCCATAGGTCTGGAGAGAAGGGAACACATCCCAGCCTGCCCAGCCCCAGACATGGATGTGGACAGAGGGGAACAGTCTCCTGGAGAAGACAAATCCCATCTGAAGATTCCATGCTTTCACAATGGATTCCTTTGGCATCCTCTCCACCTTCCCAGCTGTCTCCAACCCCTCCATCAGACCAAGACAACAACCCCAACATCGCTTCTTGAGCCACAAGTCCATGGATTGCTCTCACCTCCTGCAAACATGGATCTTCTGAGCCCAAAGGAGCTGTGGTTGGGATGTTGCTGAGCTCCCTGAGCTGCTTCACATGGCCAAGCCTCCCCTGCCCACCCTGGGGGTGACACGAGGGGCACAAGAATGGCATTCCCCGCTCCTGCAGCACCACACGCCACCAAGGGCCCCTCCACACACCACCCACAAGATGTGTGTGTGTTACTTAGAGTTTTGGACAGCACCATTAATCTGAGGCACTTATGGAGATGGATTGGTATCCACTTCATTGTTGAGGTCGTTTTTTCCTCCCATATGATTCATTGGGAGAGAATTAGGGAAAAATGGAAAAAGTATGCTGATGTAATGGTGCATTTTTCAGGAGCTCGTTCATTGTCTTCACCTTGAGCTTTCAAACGGGCTAAAGTTGCAAAGCAAACAATAGGAAATCTTCCTTTAAAACCCAGCTAAGGGATAAAAAAAATTAAAAATAAGAGATCCTTTCTAGCCTGCCTCAACTCTGACTTATCAAACAGAAGGTGTTTGTCAGATGCAACAGGTTCCTTCCTCCAAAGCAGTGTTCTTACATTCCTCACACCCCCTGTAGGCTTTGAAATCAGTGTTCAAAGTGGACTTTCTGAATTCATGAAAACCCACAGGTCTATAATACATCCCTAATGGAAGTCAAACATGACACCCTAGAGATAAAACACAGTGGCCTTACCCTCTGTTCACAGTAGGTGTCTGTGTATAATAAATATTTTATTTTACTACAAAAACAAATAACTAAACATACCCCCTGTGTTTGTTCTGAACTCTACAGTAGCTTTTGTGAGTTTACTATATTTCAAAGCTGAGGTAGGAAACCACAAAGTCACATCAGTTATAATCCAGGCTTGAACAAGGCGAGCCAGCTCTGATTCCAGCCCCACCAAGTCCCTGGGATCTGGGTGGCCATGGCCCTCCAGGAGAGGACCCATGAGGAGCCCAGCTGTGGGGTGGAAAGCCTTCCAGGAACAGCCCCAGCTTACAAACAATTCCTAAACCCCAAACAAATCCTGTTAGCTTTGCTACTTTTAATGTCAGTTGATGGTCCTGCAGGACATGAGGAAAACTGGGGCATGTGCTCTGTTCTGCTGTGTGATCTCATTCAAGGTGGGACACCCAAAATACGTGGGTGAGGTGACATCTAAAGACAAGCAGTGTGGCTTCTCTGGGCTATTTCATTATGGCCATGCTCTTGATTGCAACTGTGATTGTTGTAATTCTCCACTATCACCTCATTTCTTAGGATATTTGCTCTGAGAGAGATAAGTACAAGCTGAAGTAATTCTCCTTTTTTCTCCAGGAGTTCTTCAGTTGTAGGTCTGATTATGAAGAACCTCATTACTTCCAGAAAATTGCAGAAGATTGTTGGAAAGGAGTTGGGGGTCCATGGAGAGGGCTGTGTCCCTCACCTCAGACAGGGGAGCAGGATCTCCTCAGCTTAACCTTGGGAGATCCACGTTCTCACCCTTTGTACTACGCATAATTACAGGCTGATTTGGGTTGGAAGAGACCTTAAAGATCATCCAGTCCAAACCCTTGCCATAGGCAGGAACACCTTCCACCAGACCGGGTTGCTCTAAACCCGATCCAACCTTACCTAGGAAACAGGTTCCAGTATTTTATTTTCTGTTTCCCAAGGTGTTCATGATGCTCCTCTGGCTTCCAGGATGTGGTTTTACCAGTTTTCCCCTTCTGGGTACACGTGACAGACACACTCATGGGATGGGCACCCTGCTTTCCATCTGTACCTTGGATTCCACCCCTTCAGCTGAACCAGGAGGACCCTACAGCTGAAGCACCAGAATTTCCCCCTTCTCTCAGCACCAGGGATGCTCAGACACTCCTCCATCAAGCTCCTAATGCCTGTTAACAAGAGGAATGTGCTTCTTCCACCATGTGTGGATTAGCTGAGGAGACATCACTCTTCTTTCAAGGGCAGTGTCGAACCACCCAACTTTTAAATACGTATATATAGGGAAAGGAAACGGAGAAAAGCCATCATAAATGTGCAGTTCCTGATGAATCACTGAGTTCTGACAGCTTTACACAGATATAACTGCGCCCGGCCAATTTCTCAGCTGGTGTAAACTGGCACCCATCCATGGCCTGTAATGAAGGCAGGCCAATTTACACCAGCCAGCTGACCCAGTTTTATTGATTTTGGATGATTTACATCAGGCTCGAGATGGAGTAATACATTGTTGGATCAGGCCCCCCAAGTGTGGGCCCTAACCTCACATTATCAGGGAATTCAAAATTAGGATTTCTTGGGCTATCGTTATTTCATGCTTTTACATCTATCAAAAAACGAGCTTTCCTAAGTGCTGCACCGTGAGGGTGTCATTATCTAGACACAATAATAAGAGAGTCAGGCACTGTAAAAACCCTGAAACCTTGACTTGTGGATTTATACAAGACATTTAATGTTATTTTAACATAGTATTTGGTATGTACTTTTATATGTTTCAGTGGCTTATATCATCATTCTTACTGCACTAAAACTTACACGTCCTTTTTCTTAAATAATATCCTTGTGTAAATTTTTTGTAAGCTCTAGGTTTATTTTATGACCCATAAACTTTGACAATATATTAAAATCTTGGAGGAATTTCATATCAGGAGAAGATTATCTTGAAAAAAATCATTTCTCCATGTTATAGAGACTTAGACACATCTAGTATGTTAAAAGGTTTAATAGCTGTTTATAAATTTTACTGCAACTGTCAATAACTTCATGATGTATTAAACCAGTTAATAGGTCAAGAGAAAATATTTATAACTTGCTATAAACTGTTTACCCGGGAATAAACTTAATTTCTAATGATAATGAAACACACAAGTCAATGAATATTAATATTTTATCTTAATTTAAACAAAGCTTTACCCTTTGCTGTAAACACTGTCTGAGCAGAAGTAAAAAGTACTGATTTTCCTAAATCTGGGCAAAGAGCTCTGGAAGCATCACCAGTGATGGGAATTTGTAGTGTCCCGGAAAAAGAAAATTAGCAACACCTCTGATATAAAAAACCCATATAATAAAGAAAGAAGGCTTGAAATGATTTTCCTCATTTTTGATCATCTTAAACAACACCTTCTCCCCTATATAACTTTTGAAAAATTAAATTTTGCCATTGGAAGTTTTTGTCACTCCCAAATCCTGTTTTACTCCAGTCTAACCATAACCCAGCATCTCTCTACCATCACCACGTCCCATAAGAAGCAAGACCCAAACGTTGACGTTGGCAACCACCAGCCCCTCAATGCATAACTACGCAATCCTCCCCCCTCAGCACATAAAGTCTGACCAAGCCTTTGCTATCCAGGGGCAAAAATTAATTCAGATTAACCCTGCAGATGTGGCAGCTCAGCTCAAAAATATCAGGACACACAGATCCCCCTTTTCCCCATTATGTTCCCAACTTGTATTACGTCGTGGATTGTTTCAGTTGGGTGGCAGAGACCAATGGTCAGACATTGCCAGGATTCAACCGTGCTGGATCAGCCCATATTCCTGCTCATTCCCTGTCATGTCAGCTCTAAACATCCTCTTCCTGCACCTCAACCACGTGAACTTTTACACAAGAAAGACCTGGCAGGACTCTCACCGTGGTTTTCACACGACAAAGTCGATGAGCTGCTCCCAATTAATTTTTTATATTTAATATTAGGCTTTATTAATCTAGTATTTTATTAATAGAATTTCTAAATATTTAATGCCAATTTTTATATGTAATACTAAGACTTATTAATCTACTAAATTTTATTAATAGAATTTTTGCAACTTTTTTTCCCCCTTCTCCCTTCTTCCCACTCCAAATCAATCCTGCAATGTTGTTAAAATTGCAACACCAGGGCAAAACCCACACAATTCATCCAGAAATTGGGATGCACGAGGACACTGCTTTTACTTGGTTGGGAATGAGTAGAAAAGAGCAAGTGCTGTGGCCTTATTTTCTCCCTGTCAATGCCACCTCAGGGTGACTGCACACCTGACATGCAGCAGCCCCCACCCCATGAGCCTTAATTACACTTTATTTGTGTCTTAAGAGTAGATTCAGGAATCCCCTGTGAAGCAGCTCCTCACTTGCACATTCCTGAGGCACCTTGTGGGAGGCCATTCTGCCTATAATCGGATTTTTTTTTTCCCCACCTCCAAATTAGTAACACAGTCACATAGCAAATTGGAATATGCATGTGGCTCCAACACTGATATGGCGTTGCCTTCTCCTCTTCCTGACACTTTTGATGTTGCTCCCTTTCATCGTCGTCACCGTCCTGCTTCTGCAGCAGACTTCACATCTAAGGCCTTGTGCAGGGCATAATTAGAAGCTGCAGGACCAAGACATGAAGGTTGGGCTCGTTTTTCCACACAGCCCAGGGAAGGGCAGTGCCCACCCCACAGGGACCCCCCAGGCTGCCCAGACCTCCCACTGCAACTGGGCCTGGTCACCAGAGGGGGAAACCTGGACATTCTCTCCTAGATCACCTTTAAGGTGAGGGAAATTCCCCAAAAGCAGGAGAGCTCCCTCACACCTCTCCCATCTCAGGATTCTCCCTTCCAAGTCAGGCAGGGGACGGGAAGAGGCACAGGGATCCCTTGCTGTGCTGGCAGAGCCAAGGAAGCTCTTCCTTATCTTTAACAAACCAAGGACAAGGATTGCCACCTTCTAATTATCATTTTCTTACCCTCAACAAAGACATAAATATGAGTTTCAGTGTAATAAACACTTTACATTGCATTGTACTCCATATCTAGTGTCCATGTGCCCTTTCCCATTTGGAAGTGCATCTTCCTTATAACCACCACAGTTTTGCTCCAGTGGAGTAAAACCAGGGAGTTTTCAGTCTGTTGCTGCATAAGAAACATCTGAATATCCAAAAGAACAACCGTTTATCCCCAAGAAGTGCTGAACAAATGAGATTTACTGCTACTGTTCTGTTGGCTGATCACATCGGATTTGTTTTGATGGAAAGGGATGGTATTTAGAAAATAAACTCCTTTTTTTTGTGAGAAAACCTGTGTACCTAACAAAAAAAAAAATCCTTTTAGCTTGAATGAAGGACACCACCAACCCTTCCAGCTGTCAAGCCCTTGGAGAGCAGACCCCCAGGGTTAAAGCACCAGGAACAGCTTTGTGGTAAATTATTCCTGAACTTCCAGAAGAGCTGGACAAGCCTCATGCTCATTCTAACCTCTATTTCTACGCCATGACCTGCAGGAGCACATGGTGACTTGGGTTCAAACAAAGAGGGGAAATTTAGGTTAAATAGTGGGAAGAAATTGTTCCCTGGGAGGGTGGGGAAGCCCTGGCACAGGTTTTCCAGAGAAGTTGTGGCTGCTCCATCCCTGGAAGTGTCCAAGGCCACCTGGGATAGTGGGAGGTGTCCCTGCCCATGGCAGGGAGTGGAGTGAATGATTTTTAAGGTCACTTCTCACCCAAACATTTTTGATTCCATGAATTGGCTCCCTGGCTTTCAGGTGTCACCAGACTCATCCCAGTCCTTGGTCAATGTTGTTTGGTGTCAGAGGGTCTGTAACCCCTCTACAAACCCTTGGTTTGGCACCCTGGGCACACCTGGGGCTCCTTCATGGGAAACATCCTATTTCAGTGTTTTTCAGAGACAAAAACCCCCCACATTTCCACTATTGCTAATGGTAAAGCTTGAAAGAAAATAAAAAAAATAAAAAAGACACAGCTGTGTATTTACTCAAAACACTCCAGTATGAAATAATAAAGTTCTGAACCAAAAGGTACCTCATCCTGCTGCCACCCCACTGGGCACCACACTGAGGGGTCTCTGGCACAAGAGCAATTTTCTAACAATACCTTAACATTCCACAAAATTAGGCACAGTTTGTGTGTTAAGGAGGGAGTGTCAGATCAGCGTTGGCTTTGAATTCCCTTGCTTTTGTCAGCCTCATTATTACAGCTCGAATGTTATTAAAATGCTGCTCTTCGTCTGTTAATAATCATTTCACTTCTCTATCTCTGCCACATGAACTTTAGAACACTGTGAAATGGGTTTTGTAGTTGCATGTTTTTTTCAAGTTCATTGATCAAACATTTGTACATTTTAATGTTATAAATAATTGAAGAGCCTTCATTTTTCAGTGTTAAAATTAACTTTTCTGTTCTGCCTTTTAAAACTAGAACAAGGGGAAGTGTAATTTAAGCCATGAAAAGGCTGCAAAATACGTGAAACTCTCTGTAACCCTTTTCTGTGAGAGTCTCCTCGTTTTACTTTGATTCCGGCAGAGACTGAAGTGTGAACAGCCAGCCCTTGACAGGCTCCTCCAGCAGGTTACTTGCTAGAGGAGTTCACCTATTTTCAGAGGAGTCTTTAAACATGGGATGGATACAAGGAGACTGTTTGAAGCCACCCAGCAGGTTTGGGAAGGCTGGGGGCAGGCAGGGATGTTCTGATGAAGGACAGCAGTTTGCATCTCACTGAAGGTTTCTCTTCCCTTCCCAACGTGTGTGTTAAAAAGGAATGAAACCTATTGAATGAATGAACCCGGGAACGAACAGAGAATGGGAAGGGGAAAGACTAAGGTTGCCTCTGGGCAGGAGATGGAAAGTAAGGTGCAAACCTGCAACCTATAAATGTGGTGAAAAGTCATTGGGTTGGATGTAAAATCACCAGTCCTGGTGATCTCAGTCCTTCCTGCTACACCAGAAGTTTAAATCAAAAGCCTGTCCAGACACAGAAGGTGACAAAAGGCCCTGTCCCTGTATTAGGCTTCAATCTGGGCCAGGGACCCAACAGAGACATTCCTGCAGTTTGTACAAGTCCGTGAAACCACCAGCAAAATTAACAATATTTGGTTGTGTGTGACAATTTCAAGATATCAAGAGTGGGGTCTTTCAGTAAAGATTTAAGCCTGACTCCAAATCTAGGTCAGAGACAACCCCTCAAGTCAAGTTAATCATCAGTGCTGGGACACAAACTGCTGCAGCAATGAATCAGTGTGGAGCAAAAGCCTAATACTTCCATTTTTTGGATGACTATCACAAGCAGATGCTTATCCAAGATATATCAGAAGACACTCAACCTCCTTCATTGACAACTTGTGCTGGGAATTTTCCTCTGAGGGAGTTCCCATGAGGGATGACTGGGGCTTCCAGACTCCAGCCAGGATGGAGATGCTGTGGGAAAAACAGATCCCAGACACTGCTTCAATTAATTTCGCTGGTGGAGACACCCCCTGGAGCATCTTCAATCCCAGCAGACACAGATACAGGAGACTGACAACATTGGTGGATTTTATGCACATGGACAAGATAAGGTTCCCTGAAAGTTCTGAGGAAAATGAAATCTTTACATTAAAATAGGTAAGCTGTAAAAGTTGAAGGTTTCTCCACCTTCCAATTGTTCCTCACTCACCATGAATTTTATGAAAATCATGTTGAATAAAAGGGAGATTTACTGAAAACACTAAAATCAGTGCTGATGGAGCAAGTCACCCCTGGGCACAGCTCTGCCTGAATTCACTTCAGAGCAAGTGTTCCCAGAGCCCACTCCTCAATGGCAGCTTCAGAAAACGGGCAAAATGCAGCAAATCCAGTTGGGCCTGAGCTGTCCCCTCGTGCAAAAGTCAGTTCTGGCCATTGGTAGCAGCATGTTTTGCCATGGGTGACAGAGCAAGACCTAACGAGCAAATGGAAGATTTAAAACCAGAAAATGACAATAGTTGCCTATTTGGGGCTCTGCATCTGGTCTTCAGAGAGCTGCGAATCAGAAGAACCATAACAGGGAGGGGAAAAGATGGGAAATCCAGAAAGCAAGTACTTGGTTCCTTTGCTATCAACCACAGCTTTGATTTCTCTTTTGCTTCCCCCTCAGAAAACAAGTGTTAAAGATGTGAAGAGTGGGTAAAAAAACCCAAAACATTGAACTGGGCTGAAATGTTGATCAGGGCAAGGTTCTGTTCTTGATATACCACTGTTTGATCCAGGAGATCAGAAGGAAGACTACTTTCATCACCTGTCCAATGGACAGAAAAGAAAAAAATATTTAAAAACCCCAAACAACTTCTAGAAATTCACATAATCCCAGGATCTGCTGAGCTGTGAGGGACCCACCAGGTCCATCCAGTCCAGCCCTCAGCCCTGCACAGGAACATCCCCAAGAGTTCCCCCCGTGCCCAGAGGATCATCCCAACCCTCCTGCAGCTCTGGCAGCCTTGGGGCTGTGCCCACTGCCCTGGGGAGCCTGGGCACTGCTCAACCACCCTCTGGGGGAAGAGCCTTTTTCTTCAAAACCATCTGGTTTGCCCAAAAGCCGACACACCGTAAAGAAGATTTGGCAAATATTTCTTGGAGCTACTTAAAGGAACAATTGCCTGGTGGCTCACAGTGTTATCAGGCCCTCCAACAAGCACTCCAGCCTTCAGAGCTAATCTTGGAATTCTCTGCACCTTCCAAGTGTTGGTCCACAGGAGGTTTTTCCATTTTTTCCCCTCCACAGTGACTGGTGGGGATGGATTAAGACAAACACAAGCAGCATTGCATGGGAAATTCTCTTTCTTTGTGTGACAGCTGGTTTGAATGTGTTACAGGATTGGGTAAAACATTGGTTCCACATTTGAAAAGAGCCTCAGCTTTTCCAAAAGGGGTTTGTCTCCTCCACAACAAATTCAGCTGCTGATATTCACGTATTTGATTCTTCACCAAACATGCAGAATCTCTGACAACCATTTGTTTAAATTTCTTGCACAGCTTGCCATTTTAATCTTTTTTCCCCCTATTAATCTGTGACAAACCATGGAATTTAATATTTTTTACCGTGACTAATGTATGAAATTTGTTAGCTTTGTCTGTAATTTACAGAGAGCCCTGAATAATTGAGCCTTTAAGTTTAAAGGCTTATATTTTGTTATCCCAGCTAGGATTGCTTGTAACGGTTTGAAGAACCTGAGGGCCTTTAGTGACGGGCACCACCAGAAAATACCAACACTGATCTCAGCCCTCCTCCTTTTCCTCTATTTGTCTCCAATCTTTATTGGGGGAGAAATGAAGGAAAATAAATTAAAGACAACATGAGAAGGGGGAAGACCAGGCAATTAATGCACTCCAAGGACGGCATGTGAGGAAAGAGTTTCTAACACCTCTGCTGCCAAATCTCATTCTTTACCCTTATCTAATATATTAATACATTGCACTGCCAACTACAGCTCAGGTGTTTCAAAAGCAATAATTATAACAAATAAGTAAAGGTAAATAGTCATTTTTTTCTGTAACCTGCTGACACACCCAGTCCTATCACAGATAACTACCTTCACATCCATGAAGATATTTGAGTTCAGCGAAGCTCTACCAGCTGGAGAACCCCAAGAGTGAGGGGAAGTTGTGCCTTTACAAGCTGAAGTCACACTTTTCCAGGTCACCTCCAAGTACACAACAGTGACATGAGCAAATTGTCATAAGAGTAGGACTCAATGAACCTGCTGTCCCCAACCTCTGCCCAGGATTTGGTAGCTGAGGGAAGGGGCAGGACCTCACCTTTCCACAGCACTCCAGCCCTCATCTGTGGGTACCAGGGACAGGAGTTGGGTCAGGGCAGGGGCAGGATGGATCTCAGGACAAGGTTGTTCTTCCCCCAGAGGGTGGTTGGGCAGTGCCCAGGCTCCCCAGGGCAGTGGGCACAGCCCCAAGGCTGCCAGAGCTCCAGGAGGGTTGGGATGATCCTCTGGGGACAGGGGGGGACTCTTGGGGATGTTCCTGTGCAGGGCTGAGGGCTGGACTGGATGCTCCTGGTGGGTCCCTTCCAGCTCAGCACCTCCAAGGAGCTTGACTCAGAAACCACCAGCTCACACACCGACGATGACCCAGTAACTGCCCAGAGGACAATTCCTAGAGCACCATCCATCCCCTGCCAGGGCAAGACTGAAGACCAGAAGCATCCTGGCAACCACCAAGACACAACATATGCTGGTGAGATCTCCCTCTGTCATCTGGGAGGGAAAGAAAAGAGCACAAAGACACTCCTGCTGCACATAAACAGCAGAAAATAGTTCTTAGAAAGAGGCAGAACACAAAGTGATCTAGTAGCACGTTAGCCTTAAACCAGGGAGCACAGAATGCCTTTGCACAAGGATGTTTTTTTTATATATATATTCCTCAGGTCATGTTATTTCTTTTAAGTATTAATCAGAAAAATTGGAAAGCTTTATTATAAAGATGACAAATGCTACTGTGCCTCGAGGAAAGGGTGAGTGCAGGATGTGCAAACTCGTAGTTATTTGATTCAACATGGTGACTGTGGACTGCACTTTTAATGAGGGAAATAAAACATCCTCTTAATTGGCTATAAAAGGATGTGCACCACAGACTTACCGAAACATTAGGCTGCATGGGTAGGACCTACTTTGTAACAATGCCTCATTTTTATTAATATTATTTTTATTGGTTGGAAAAATCTATGAGTTTATCTATGTGATAGGAACAAAAGGGAGTTTTTTGCCCCCCTTTTTTTTTAAGGGAGAAATAAAAAAATTATGTTCCACACAGGGTAAATTGAAAACATCAGTGTACCCTACAGAGTAATAGCACTTTATCATGATTTATACATGGGAACATAACTGTTGCCAAAAAACATAGGTGACCTCTCCCTACCCTATATTAATAATTACAGTATGGAGATGGAAGCATGATATGCAGGACACTCCTCTCTGCTACAAGAGGGAGAGAGTTGTGGAAGGAACAAAAAAAAAAAAAAAAGAGACAAATCTGACTAGTAAGTGTTGACAGGCGTCGCATCTCATACAATGAAAAACACATTATTGGAATTTACCCAAAACTCAGGTTTTGTTCCAACTGTTCATACTATTTATTCATTCTCTTTTGTTTTAAATGAAGGAAGAACACACTCTGAACACCCTTTCTGGTCAGGCTCTAGTGAACACAGACCAACCCCTCTGCACCCTGCTGTGAAATACAAACTGCAGGAGAGGGGTGCCACAGGCACAGCTGAACACTTGGTGGCAACACCTGAATCCCAGGCATGGGGTTCTGGGGTCACTTCGGAGGGTTTTGTGTTTCTTAACAGGTCCCTCCACCCATCAGGCTAAAGCCATTTGCCCATTAAACGGATTAAATGGAGAAAGTTTGTTAGAAAAACCATGGAGAATTAATAAAGTGTTTTATATGGATGTCATGATTTTTAAAGCCTTTTCCTTGCCCTTACCCTTGGGAAAGTTTAAGCCCATCCTTTAAAGGCCCATCTGAAACTTTCCTTTAAATGCTCACAGTTGTGACACCCAAAAAGGGAGGAGATCCCACTCAGGAGCCTTTCCATTCACTGCCAAGACAGGGATTGCTGCCAACCCCCTCCCCGAGATTACACATCACCCTGGATGTGTAATTCAGCAAATAAAACCCAAAGCACCTTCTACGACACAGGGTGGAAAAGAAATTCCAAAGCACATCAGCAAAGGCTGCTTCAGTTTACAAACTCACCTTGAAGCCTGTTAGTGATTGTGTCCATATGAGTTTTTACAAAACACCATAAGTTACAATTCTAAACTTGACACAGAATGGAGCTTCCTGGATTAAACATCCCTGATGCTTTTTTCTCCCCAGAAGACAAGACAGGAAGAATTTTTCTCTCAAGTTCCACAGATTTTCCAGATTTTCATATCCTAAGGCTGATTAAATGCTGATCCAGGAGGAGCAAACCATCACTCTGTGCTAAGCCCTTCCCTCGTGCCCCTCCGGGCAGTACCAGTGGGTCTGGACATGACACAGGTCAGCAACAGCATTAAATCCAGCTGCACTGGGGACACCTGGCTGGAGCAGGCACATTTTTCCTCCTAAATGCCAGGTTTACACTCTCCTCCTTCAGGGCTGAGACCTCTGAAGGGGCTGGACAGGAGAAATCCAACGCCCACAAATAATTAAAGTGTTGATTTTATATCAATACTAACAACAGGAGCCCAGCAGCACCTTTATATCAGCTGAGATGAAGCAGCAACAGGCTGCACCGATTTAAGCCCTCAATTCTCTATTTTTCCTAGGTGAGTTTTGTTTCCCCACTGAACCTTTCAGGCCCTGGAAAATGTAAGACTAAGGCAGGAAGCACAGGTTTAAATTATGTCAGACAAGATCAGACAGCGCCTGGAGCAGACAGGCTCTCTGCAGGTCCTCGCTGGGAAGCGGCTCGGGCAGCCTTCTGGGAGAGGAGGAGGAACTGGGGAGCAGCAGCAGAGCTGGAAAACATGATTGGAAAATAACACAGCTCCCTGGGCTGGGGTTCAGCACCACATCCTGCTGCAGCCAGCCTGGCGGGGCATCCCGTCGGCGCTTTTCCCACTTCACCGAAATTTGCACTATTTGCTCTTGGCAGCCTTCATGGACTGGCAGGACCACTGATGCTTGAAAAATAACTGAGTGCTGGGGAAAATACGGGGAGTCGTTCCTCAAAATGACCTCTGGCTTCCTCAGAAAATTGAAATTACCAGTTCTGCGGCATAATATGCAGATTCCAGAAATACGACAGGATTAGACACCCCAAATTAAGGGAGGGTACTTTTTCCAAGCTCACCCCTAGCAGCAGCTATTTGGATACCAGCTCATTGCTAAAATCAACACTCAGGTCCACTTGATCCTATTTTGAGCAATTAGTGACTTGAAATAGGGAATTTTAATTCAAGAAGTAGAATAAATGTCATTTCTGGAACACGTACATTATTGTAATCTAATGTGAGTAAGAAGTCACTTGAGATGGTGAAATGCAACAGCCCCTTTAGGGCTACTGCCATAGCAGAGGCAACAAAAGGGAAACCCTCGTTAATCCATTGGAAATATCATGTTAATAAATGAAAATGAGATAATGACTTTTGTGGTGAGCTGAGTCTTGTCTAAAGCCTCTTATGAGCTTCATGTGTCTCAATTAGGGACTATGTTACAAGGTAAAAAAAAATAAAAATCACTGCAGGCTGAAGACAATTAAAAAACAAAGTTAAATAAGGAAATGCGCTTGGTATTATTGTTATTGCAACCCTCCTGCCTGACCTAGAAGTGTCTTATGGTACAGATCCACCCCGAGCTCCCATTACAGCTTTTAATTGGTATTTCAGTAGCTGCTCCTGTAATGTGAGAAGTGACAATGCTTTTCTCTTTCCTATCAAAAGTCACTAAGTCAAATTCCATTTGCCCTGATTCCACACCACACACCTTCACACAGAGGAACTGTGGGATCCCAACCAGAGCTTCTCCAAGAAGTTCAGAACCATCTATAAGGTGAGAACCTTTAGTAGTTCATAAATTCCTAGAGTGTTACGAGCAGTCCTTTTACAGAGAAGATAGTTCTTTGCAGAAAAAAAAACCCCTTCTCTTATTTGAGATTGTCCACTAAAAAACTTAATTCTACACCCTCATTGTCTTATGCTCAGCATTCAAAAAGGAAAAACTCAAAAACACCAAAGCATAAACTACAAAGCAAATGGACAAGAGCCATTATCAACTAGTGGAAAAGGAGCCGCTGTCCCTGGAGGGATTTAAAAGCCCTGTGGATGTGGCACTTGGGGACATGGGATAGTGGTGGCCTTGCCAGTGCTGGGGAATGGTTGGACTCCATGGTCTTGAAGGACTTTTCCAACACAAATGATTGCATGACTCTATTACTTCACTTTTCCACATGTTTTGTCTTAATATCAATTCTCCAGAACACAATTACACCTTAACTCTCCCCGCTATTCCTGTTGTTCTTTTGGGGGGTTTTTTGTTTATTTTATTTGGGGTTTTTTTACTCACTATAAAGTAACTCCCCAGGAGCTCAGTTATTACAAGTTTATGGCAATAGTGATTATAATGAATTTGATATTCATGTGGATGTCACATGCCCTTTGGTGGCAGTGCCACAGTCACTCCCACACTAAACTTGCCAGAATTTCAGGACTAGCTCTTCATCTGAAGAGCCATTTTTTGTTTGTCTGTGACGCAGCAGTTGAGAACAGCTCAGGTTTCCAGTAGACCCCAAATTCCTCCTTTACCTTCATGTAGAAGCACCCAAGTCACCAATTCTTTTCATATTTCTGCACAAGAATATAACCAGGAATGATCCAAATTCCCTGGGGGAGTGAGGTGCTCAGGTCATGCTCCATTCAATGGGATTTATTTCCCTGAATCATTTTGATCCTAAATTCTCCATTTACCTTCACACAGAAGTACCTGAGGCACCAGAATATTTCATGTTTTATCACAAGATTATTCCTGGAGATGAGCCAATGACCCTGGAGGAGAAAAGTTCTTGGCCCACCCTCAATTCAATGGAACTTCCTTGAACCACTTTGTCCCCTCTCAAACCCTCCACTCTTGAACCTGCCCAGGCACTCCAGAAGGCTCCCTCCAAGTCATGGGTTGTCTCACCCTTGGCACATAGAATCAAGCAAAAGGAAAAAGGAGCAGAAAAGGATTCTTGCNAAAAAAAAATAAAAATCAGCTGCAGGCTGAAGACAATAAAAAACAAAGTTAAATAAGGAAATGCGCTTGGTATTATTGTTATTGCAACCCTCCTGCCTGACCTAGAAGTGTCTTATGGTACAGATCCACCCCGAGCTCCCATTACAGCTTTTAATTGGTATTTCAGTAGCTGCTCCTGTAATGTGAGAAGTGACAATGCTTTTCTCTTTCCTATCAAAAGTCACTAAGTCAAATTCCATTTGCCCTGATTCCACACCACACACCTTCACACAGAGGAACTGTGGGATCCCAACCAGAGCTTCTCCAAGAAGTTCAGAACCATCTATAAGGTGAGAACCTTTAGTAGTTCATAAATTCCTAGAGTGTTACGAGCAGTCCTTTTACAGAGAAGATAGTTCTTTGCAGAAAAAAAAACCCCTTCTCTTATTTGAGATTGTCCACTAAAAAACTTAATTCTACACCCTCATTGTCTTATGCTCAGCATTCAAAAAGGAAAAACTCAAAAACACCAAAGCATAAACTACAAAGCAAATGGACAAGAGCCATTATCAACTAGTGGAAAAGGAGCCGCTGTCCCTGGAGGGATTTAAAAGCCCTGTGGATGTGGCACTTGGGGACATGGGATAGTGGTGGCCTTGCCAGTGCTGGGGAATGGTTGGACTCCATGGTCTTGAAGGACTTTTCCAACACAAATGATTGCATGACTCTATTACTTCACTTTTCCACATGTTTTGTCTTAATATCAATTCTCCAGAACACAATTACACCTTAACTCTCCCCGCTATTCCTGTTGTTCTTTTGGGGGGTTTTTTGTTTATTTTATTTGGGGTTTTTTTACTCACTATAAAGTAACTCCCCAGGAGCTCAGTTATTACAAGTTTATGGCAATAGTGATTATAATGAATTTGATATTCATGTGGATGTCATATGCCCTTTGGTGGCAGTGCCACAGTCACTCCGACACTAAACTTGCCAGAATTTCAGGACTAGCTCTTCATCTGAAGAGCCATTTTTTGTTTGTCTGCGATGCAGCAGTTGAGAGCAGCTCAGGTTTCCAGTAGACCCCAAATTCCTCCTTTAGCTTCATGTAGAAGCACCCAAGTCACCAATTCTTTTCATATTTCTGCACAAGAATATAACCAGGAATGATCCAAATTCCCTGGGGGAGTGAGGTGCTCAGGTCATGCTCAATTCAATGGGATTTATTTCCATGAACCATTTCGGGCAGATCCTAAATTCTCCATTTACCTTCACATAGAAGCCACCAGAATATTTCATGTTTTATCACAAGATTATTCATAGGGATAGGCCAGAGACCCTGGAGGAGAAAAGTTCTTAGTTCACCCTCAACTCAGTGGGATTTCCTTGAGCTACTTTGGCCACTCTTGAACCTGCCCAGGCATCCAAGAAGGCTCCTTCCAAGTTATGGGTTGGCACACAGGATCAAGCAAAAGGAGAAAGGAGCAGAGAAGGATTCTTGCTTTATGCAAACCAGTTGTTCTAAAAGAACCTGATGTGCACATGAGATCAGCCAAAAAGATTCCATTGGTGTTAGTTCTTCCTTGGGTAGATAAACACAGAGTTCGACCTCAAAGTGAGCAACCACACAAGACTTATGGCAAGTGTCAAAAGCCTCAACTTTTAGAGGGGGGGAAAAAACCAAAAAAAACTATGAGTAACTCTTGTTTCTCCTCTTTTAAGGATAAGCTCTTGGTCCTGACAGGGCGAACCTGAGGGTCGCCACCAAAGCGGTTTCCATGCCAACCTTTCCTAGTTGGCACCTCCAGTAACATTGTTATTCCTGAACTCGGGCACTTAAAGATATTTGGTGCCTGTTTCCCCTGATGGAGATAATCCCAGCATGGGAAACCTGTTCCAAGTGGACGGTGGTCATTCTGGTTCTTTCTGATCCTCAGTTCAGGGGCAAAGGAATCACCCAAGGTATTTGTTGGATTAACCAAGGGGTTTGTTCACATTTGCCTTCTGGTCTTTTAAGATGCACATACTCGACAGCACAGGGAACAAGGAGACATCCCCTGCTCCACAAAACGTGACTTAGGTTGTCTGGTGGAAGAAGACCAACACAGCCCTGGTGAGTTATTGCTGCTTTTGGCATCTCCACAGAGGCAGCCTGGAGCTGGATTCCATGGGCAGTTCATTGACCTATCAGGAAAACGTGCAGGGCTGGCCCAGAGAATTTTTAACTCACTTGTAAATCTGGTAATTTATGGGTGTGCTGACAGCTCTGACCTGGGGTTTGCAGCTTGTGCTCAGGGAGAGCTAAAAAGAGGGCACTATATAAAGGGGCTCCAAGAGAGCTGGAGAGGGTCTTCGGACAAGGGATGGAGGGACAGGATGCAGGGAATGGCTTTAAGCTGAAGGAGGGCAGGGTGAGATGGGATACGGGGAAGGAATTCTTGTCTGTGAGGCTGGGGAGGCCCCGGCACAGGTTGCCCAGAGAAGCTGTGGCTGCCCCATCCCTGAAAACATTCAAAGCCAGATTGGAGCAACCTGGGAAGTGGAAGTTGTCCCTGCCCATGGCAAGGGGTGGAATGGTATGAGCTTCCATGCCCCTTCCAACTCAAACCATTCTGGAATTCTATGATCCTATGAAAGGCTGTCTGGGAGTTGGTGGGATGGTACTTGGGCAGGGAGAGCTTCTTGTAGTCTGTTCCTCCACCTGCAATCTCAGGGACATTTTGTGAACAGAAGATGCAGTGATCTGCCAGCAAATACTTCCTGTGCTCAACCTGGTTCATCTCAAACACTTGGTACCTTCATCAAGAACTTTCTGTAATTGTTTTACCAACCCAGAGGGCAAATGTTCACCTACAAAAGGCCTTGCTCTTGTTTTTCAGTCTCCCTTTTTGAGGCTGCACCCACACCCACAGATATTAAGTGTCAAATCCTCACTGCACCAATATTCCTCAAGCAAATGAAACTTCACCCTGCTCACTCCATCAGAAGTGTTCCTTGTCCACAGCAGGGGCATACATCTAGAAACTGTTTGTGGATAAACCACTCAAGAACTGAGATTTAGTCCTACCCCAAACTTATTCATGGTTCTTTCGTAACAGAGCTGCACATCAGGCTCAAACACTTCACAAAACCAGTGGTTTTAGTAGGTTAAAAAACTAAATAAGAGGCTCTTTGTGGTTGCATTTTGGTGCTCCCCTCCAGCCCTGACACACAGCTGGGTTAAAATTCTAAAAGTTGGTGTTTTCTCAGCCAAAGATTGAGATCAATTTCAGCTCAAT
Source organism: Pitta sordida (assembly GCA_013390025.1). Classification (NCBI taxonomy): domain Eukaryota; kingdom Metazoa; phylum Chordata; class Aves; order Passeriformes; family Pittidae; genus Pitta; species Pitta sordida. The sequence continues at coordinate 405,866 of WEKX01013567.1, read as the reverse complement.
CCGTGGAAACACTCAGATTCAGCATTTCTCCAGCCAAACACGTGCCCTCCTCGGGTTTTAGACTTAGCATCTCCTCAAAACATTTAAAACCACATTAATTGACTGCTTGCTTATATTCTGAGAGCAAGATCAGGCCAAATATCAATACAGGGAGACATGTCTTGGAACGGAGGTGTTGCACATCTACACAGAAACATCCTTTTGTGTTGCTCTGCTGCTCCCAGTAAGTGCACGGCAACAATTTGCATCGAGCTCACAAGGCTTTTCTGCACCAGTCAATTCTGATCAATAGAAAAAGGCTTGTACAAAGAAAACAAGTGTTGTGTGGAAAAACAGTTCAGGCAGCGGGAACGTTTCGCGGTTGGAGTTGGCAAATCAACAGAGTTTTATCTGTAGTGAAAGGAAACCAGC
>WEKX01013567.1:390232-405230 GCA_013390025.1 Pitta sordida | reverse complement strand
AGTTTTATCTGTAGGGAAAAGAAACCAGAAAAAAAAAAAAAAAAAAAAAGAAAAAAAGGCCTGTCAGATTTAAATTGTGCACTGATTTTATCGGGTCAGGTGGGTTAGAGGCACATGGTGCTTGATCAGGCGGGTCACAGCACCCTGTGCAGCAGGATGAGACCCAGGCAAAGCTCATCACACTGGAAAAAATACAGATGTAAGAAGGAGGAACAGCAACTCCAAGAATTTCATATAGGTTTAGAGGTCTGGGGGTGAAATTCTATTGGCCCTAAAGGGAGCCCTGGGCAGCACCAAGTGAATTTGGCCTTATCTTTATAAACCAAGCACTCCATCTGGTTTGGTGGTTATGGGATGATGCAGTAGGGAAAGGTTCAAAACTGACTCACTGCTTGAATTGTGAGGGTGAATTATGGACTGAAAGAGTTCTCACTTTTTTTCCTGAACAGCAGCTATTAATGACTCATTCCTGAAGGCAACGGGGGGAAGATGCAGACAAATGAGAAGCAGGTTAAAGAAGAAATATGGTTTCATTGACACAACAGCTTCATGCTCTGGGAAGAGACTGGAGTTATTCCAGCTGATATCAACTTCATTTTTTATTCCTGTTAGTAACTGGAAGTAGCTGGAGTAACAGTTTCTGTTTAGCTCTATTAGACAGCTGTCAAAATTAATAAAAATTAGGGAAAAAATTAAGGGGAAAAAAGTAACAGGGAACTATCAAAGCAGGCAGTTCTGAAAAGAAAGGAACCTGAGCACTTGGATGGAACCCTTGCAGCTGGGCTTTTGGGCCTGAAAATACAATCCTAGACTGGTTTGGGTTGGAAGAGACCTTAAAGCTCATCCAATTCCACCACTGCCATGGGCAGGGACACCTTCCACTATTCCAGGCTGCTCCAAGCCCCGTCCTTGGACACTTCCAGGGATGGGGAGTCCACAACCTCTCTGGGCAAATAGGGTCAGCCAAGTGTGTCAGAGATCCCTCTTGTCACTAATTTAATATTTCCTGCTGGTAGTCGGGTAAAAATAGTATTTTAGAGCCATCACTGCTAATCAAACCCACAAAGAGCAAACCTATGAAGGGATGTGAACAACTTCAAGCCTTGAAAAGCCCCTTTTTTCCTCTACTCATTGTGTAAGAGTTTGATTTAAAGGTTCCAGCCAACTCTTATTCTTGCCACATGAACCTTCCGACTATCTGCAAGAAGTGAATAACCCCACCCTGAACAAACCCTGTTTATTAAGTGGCTTTGAATAATTAAGAAAAACCTGAGTCTCTTTATGCTGTGCTCTTACAATTGGGTGGAAAAAGCGATTTTTTAGAGCAGAGAGGAGGTTGTTGTGCTCGTCTGTTCTGGCTCACATCACATCAACAGTGTCACTGAGCATGAGGCAACAGTGGTATTTCTATTTTTGTGCATGAAGTTCAGTACACATTGGGTAAGAGAACACACAGGCAGCTCCCATTACTAAAATAATTCTGTGCTGCCTCCATTTTACTCAACTAATTTCTCCATCAATTAGTACACAACTACAACGTCACAATTACTTTGCAGATCATACACACGCAGCAAAAGTATTTATGGGCCAGCAATAAAAATCAGTAAGAGACCTCTGCTTGGCAGCTCCTTGCAGGTCAGAGCACACACACACATCCCTTTGTTCAATGGCATTTCAGGACTGATGTATTTTCTGGTTTAATCTGTCTACATGAGCCTGTTAAAGCCAGACCTTGTGCTTGTAGCACTGGGACTTCTCACTACTGTTGTGTCTAACAGAATCCTTCATTACACGGAATTGCTGATATAAAAATCCCATTGTAAATATTAAATATGGTTGGGAGGTTCCCCCCCCCCGACCCCATTTTATTCTGTTTTCTTCCTGACACCATGAATTTGGGGGATTTTACTGATCACTCAGTGGGGAGACAAAATAAAAAATGGCCTCTGGGAAGGATTCAGCAGCTCTTAAGCCAAGGTAAGTCCTTCAGGTACAGCTCTGGCCTTTCCTCATGTCACCTGGGCAACTCATTGAGGCAGTGAAGGTACCAACCACCCCCAACCCACCAGCACTGCCTGCAAACTCACCCCTCCTTCACATCTTAATAATTAAGATTAATTGTTTGGCCTTTAACTACATAAGTTATGGGTTATGCCAGGAAAGGACAGAGCTGATTTCTGCCCCCCAGCTCCATTTCCCCCTATTTTCCAGCACACTTAGATGGCAATGAAAGCAACCCCTTTTCCATCAGCATTTTAACAGCTGCTTGAATCAAAGCCATCCATGTTCTTATTTCAGCTCTTTTTTTTGTTTCATATCCACACACATCCTGGGATTCTGAGGAAATTTAAAGAATTTATCTCCTCTCAAATTCTTCCTGAGCATCTTGAAACCTTCAAACCAAATCATCTTTATAACAGCTTGGGTTTCCCCCCCCCAAGTGAGTACATAGCCTGGGAAACCTGGGTTTGTGCACACAGGGGATTCACAAGTATTTCTATCATTCCTGCCCTTCCTGATCCCCAGGATATCCCTGGGATGCTGTGGTGTCCCACCTCGGGCAGGGCAGCCCGCAGAGCCCCAGGTAAGTACTTTACAACATGCCACATTAAGCTCCTGCGTGTTCACAGTTCATACTTTTATGGGTTTAACTTCTGCTTTGCATTTGTACTGCAATTCTTTCTCACCCAGAGTTCTGCAAGACATGTCTGTTGGGTGAATATTCCTGCAATTTAGGGCTGCATGTGGAAAAATGACTGTTGGTCTCCAGAGGAGGTGATGGAATTTTCTCTTCCACACTTCTCCAAACTTGTAGAGAAGTTCTCTGTGGATTTAATCCATCATCTCCACTTTATTCACCTCACTGGGTACCACCTTCACTCAAGTTATTCCAGAGGATTCACAGAGTTATGGTTTAACCCTCAGAATCCCAGAATCTTTGGGGTTGGAAAATCCCTCCCAGCCCATGGAGTCCCAGCTGTGCCCCAGCCCCACCTTGTCCCAGTCTTGCCTTGGGCACCTCCAGGGATGGGCACTCCAACCCTCCCTGGGCAGCCTTGCAGTGAAGAAGGGTTGTTAAATCAGCTGGAGGTTTGTCCAAGCTCCTGCCACACCTCCCATCCCCTCCCTCTTACACCAGCATCACTCCAACCCAACCCATCACCTGCGCATTCCTCCCAGATCAGTGCCATGATCCCAGTTAAGCCCAGTGCCCCCACCCATCCCTGCTTTCCACATTATCTCCCTGAAATAACCCCCACTGATTCGTCAGGCAGGATTTACCCTTTATGAAACCACGCTGACTGCTTTATTTCTCCAGACATTTTGCGATCTCATGCTTTATTCATGTTTCTAGAGCCTTCCCCAGCACCAGGGTCAGCTGGACTGGTCTGTTCTATCCCGACTGCTTTTCCTAGTCCTCTTTTCCCTCCTCTCCAAACTGGGGGTTGTATTTTCTTCTCTCTATTCCCTCAGTGCCTCCCTTGTCTCAAAGGAGCCAAGATAAAAATCTTCATTTATTGAACCAGTAATCTCTTCAGTGATCTTGTTAAAGATTCCCCAGTCCACAACTCCTACTACCTCGGAGCTTCCAGGGATTTTTAACTTATACAAGATTTATTCGAGTAGGAAATTATCATATCCCAGAAACTTTGTTTCTAGTCAACCTTGTGAACACTAAGTGGAAAGATACACTCAGGTAGAGGATTTCAAACTGAGCTTGGGGATCCGGGTGCTCACTTCCCACTGCAATTAATGGGACAGGGGCTTCCAAACCTCCTAAATAGTTTAGAGCCCATTGCCTAAATGTTAAACCTATTAAACCTGTGTACAGCCTATTAAAATTGTATATAACTGGTCAGGAGTACATCCTTTCAATTTGTAATCGTGATTTCTTGGTGAAGATTTTATTCTTTCTTAGTGAGATTTCTTTTCAGTTCAATTAATTCATTAGAGCAGCCAGTGAGAGGGGTTTTATTGATTTATTTCTCTTTAAAGGCTGCTTGCACCCCTGAGCTCCACCAGGACACACCTGGAGGAGCCCAGCTTGGGGGATCTCCCCTGTTTTCACATGCTCTGTGATTCCATGTGCAGGCAGAAGCTTTTCCTGTCCCTGGTGTTGCCTCCAGCACCAGACACTCAGCTCCTGGAGGCACTTTCCCTGTGTGCACAAAGTGCCAATTTTAGACAGCGCTCATTCTCCGCCAAAATTTTCAAGTGCAAGCAAAACACAAATAATAAGGCTCTTTTAATGCCAATTCCTCCATTTTTGTAACCTTTACAATGGGTGACTCAGCACCCAAACCCTCTTCCTTCAATCCTCATCTCTATGTTAATGAATTCCACTCATTTCTGCATCACCCCAAATATTATTCTCCATGGTTTTCCAGTTCATTTGCCCTGACTTACCACTCAGACAAGCTTTGCAAGCTGAAGACCAGGCTGATGAAGCCTGAGGTGACAGAGGACAGTATGTCCAATCCCTTTCCCAGCACAGCAAACCCACCCTGAACTCTCTGTCCTCACACTGCCACCTCAATCACCCCAGGAAAAAAACCCAGGAAGTTGTTCACCCCTCTCACCAGAAGGAAATTCCATCAGATCTCCAAGTGCTCTCAGCACAACTCTGTCCCTCCAGGACTTGCTCCTTCTGGAGCTTCCTGCCACTTTTCCATGCAAATTTTCCAGCCAATTTGAACGAGATGGTCTTTGAGGTCCCTTCCAACCCAAACCCCTCTGATTCCATCAGATTTTTCTTTCCCTCCACTTGGAACAGAGGAAATTTGAAGCAGCAGGAGATGGGAGATGTTCAGACAAGGTCCCATCATCAAGTCCAAACACAACTGGGGGAATATCATCCACCTGGAGGCACCTGTGATGCTTCTCTCTGTGCTCAGCAATCCCTCCCAGCCTGGGAAACCAGAACATCACCAGGACATCACCTCACCTCTTCAGAAACCCTCACACCCAACTGCATTCCCAAGTTACAGCTCCTGCAGCTCCCACCAGAACTACGGAAGCAGCTACACTTTTCCAGGTATTTGCACCCAAAGTGCAAACAACACCCACTGGGCAAGGCACAGATTAAGATTCCAGAGGTTTATGGTTTGAATTTGGATTTCTCCGTGCAAATATTAAGCTCCACCCATCACTCTATTTCAACTAGTGGAAAAACAAATGCAAAGGTATCCAAGAGTCATTATTTTACTGGATGCCCGAGTTGTTTGTTAGACTCTGTCTCCAATGGCACCAACTCAGAGTTTAGAGGCTGCAGGATATTAATATTAACAATGTAAATAACAGACAATTCTTCAGAGGGCAAAGGAACTTGTCTCCAATTTTCAAAGGATGTGCTTTACTTAACCAAGGCTAATTAGCTGTGATCTTCATATAAGCAACAAGAAAATTGCATTTGATTTTTACGTTTTTTAAATAGCAGATAAAAAACCCCTTCCCATTTACGCCAATAAAATAAAACAGACTTTTAGTATCATTACCAACTTCAAGTGTGCGCCAATTACTGTCCCCAAGATTATTTTCCTTACACAATGCATTTAGAGAGAATTTGTTTCCTGCAACATTATTGAACCATGGCAGGAGGTTTCCTTTTCAGAGATCTATTTGTTCACCCCTGGTTTGCAGATATATCTGTTGGTTGCTTCTTATTTTCTTCCTACATATTGTTTTGTGCATTCATTTGAAGAAAGCTTGATGTTTCTGTGTCATACACATTATACAGAACAAAGTGTAAATCACAGTATTAGCAAGGTTGGAAGAGACCCTGGAGATCATGAAGTCCAACCTGTAACCCAACACCAACCCATTGTCTAAACCATGGCACTACCAAATCATCTCACCACAATGTTGATTAGTTTCAGGACAGTTTGCTCCATGAACAAAACCTGGGGGGACTCTGGCAAAACGTTTCTGGAAAAGGTGTGAACTTAGAGCAGGGCACGAGGAAGACTAAGCTGGCATTCAGTGCATGATAAATGCAACCTTCCTGCACAGAGTTTAGCAGGTGCATAACAAATTTAACTCCCAATCCTTTGGAACTGTTTTTACATGTTAAACACCCCCATCTGCTGCGGTCCAGCCCCACATGAACATTTCTGCTGTGAGAGGGGTGGCTAAACCCTCTCAGACTCATTAAAAGTTGGCTTTCCCCATTTTATTTATTTCTTCACTTCACCTGAAGTGCAGGGAAAGACCAATCTCATGACTTTTAGTACCTCAGCTAAGACATCACCAGGTTTACAGCCCCACTAAGGCAGAAGGTTCATCCTCCATCAAATTCACTCCATGTTTTATCTGCTTTGGAAGGATCCTTTCCTTCCTTGATGATGTTGCTGTAATTACACAAACAATATGCTCTCCTCTCACTTCCAGTCAAAGAAATCATCTAAAAATCAAAAATTCATGTAAAAACTAGAGATTTGGAGCAGACAGTTCAGACCTGACCTGGTTTCCCAATGTTTGGTTTCATTTCCCACATTCCTGGCTCTGGTGAGGAGCTGAACCTTGGGTACATGGGGCAGCCCAGCCCCTTGGCTCACAGTGCTTTAATTTAAACAACATTTTCTTGCTTAAATTAAGGCCTCCAATTCATTAGGGTTTCATTTAAGCACATTTTATTAACATCCTGATGTGCTGTGATGGTACCAAATCCTTTTCTGCACGACCAACATTGGTGACAAATCATTTCTCTTCTCCACCACCACAAGGACTTTGGAGAAGGAATTCCTACACCACATGGACAAGGACAAGGAATCTGCTCCTTGTGATCTGAGTTGCAGAAATTTGGGGCTGATGCTACAAAAATCCACTGAACCTGGGAACCACCAGCTGGATCTGCTCTGATCACAGGGGACACGATGGGGAGGAGACCTTGAGTAAATGTCTCTGACCCAGCCCTACTTTTCAAGGTCAGAGGAGATTTTTTGGCTGCACAAATCCTGCTAGAGCTGGAAATATGTGAGTTGTATTTTTTAACCCACTAAGTAATACTTTAAAACCACGAAGAGTACAAATAACTTATTGTATCATCCCAAATAACAATTTTCATGGCCACAATAAGTGTAATTACACAGAAGCAGCTATTTGGCTACTGCCATTTGTTTCAAGTACTGGATGAGGAGGGAAGAACATTAAACCCTTCCCACCAATCAATATTTGTGCATCAGAGAAAGTTTGGTGTTTATTCTGTGCCCTACCACAGTCTCGTCAAATTAATCAGAAGGAAAATACTGTGCTGCTTTTTGGGAGACAGAGTTCAGAGTCTGAGCTGAATTCTGAAACTGGATGTGCCCACTGACCCATTACCAGTGTGGGGGTTTTCATACCCAACCAGTTAATTGCCCATAAAGATTCATAATGGAACATGACATGAAGAACCACCAGATGTGACTCGTTAAAGTCTTAGACAGAAAGCAAGTCAATCAGGAAAGGCCTATTTTTACAGGCCAAGACAGCATTTGAAGCTTAAAGAAATGCTCTTTACCAACTTCTTTTTTTTGTTTTCCTTTTTCTAAGCAAGATTGTCAGGAGAGGAAAAAATATAAAGAGGTATTTAGGAAAAAAAAAGGAACAAGTTTTAAGCAAAGCTTGAAGAAGTGATGAATTAATAAGATAGTTCTTGAATGCAAATATGTTAGGACATATTTGGAGCTGCATCTGACTTGCTCACAGGTGCTGCCTGTTGCTCCTGGAGGAATTAAGCCTAAGGAAAAGCTCCTGGGAGCTGTGGGAGCAGCCACGTGTTCCAGGTTAACTCCCCACACAGGCTCCTGATTCCTCGGTGTGGGAACCATGGTTTGGTGCAAGCAGAGCTGGTGGAACAAGATACTGAACTTTTAGCTGGCTGGGTTTATGCTCTGAGAGGAAACTTTATATACAAGACCATAACCATTGTTTAAGTAAAGAAATGGCTCGTTCTTCCCTAAACTTCAGTGGTGGGAGCGGTGCAGGACCTCATTGGATCTCACCAATGCGGGCTCAGTTTGAGAGTTTATAGAAATAAATATCATTGCATGGGTTTGTAGGAAGAGAATTTCAAAAGCGTGTCATAATATGAAAAAAACCCCCACAAAAATAAAAGCAATCCTCATGGTTACCCTCCATTTAGATGCCCAAGTTCAGCTGAACATGGGCAGTTGCTCGGGAAGCCGGAGGTTTCCATGCAGGAATGCACACCAGAAAGGCACTGGACTAGGAAACCACTATTTCATGCATCATTTCCTCCATGTGGCCTTGCTTCTGAGACTAAACTCTGGAGTTTTTACTCAACACAGTAATTGAATTCAAGCCCAGGCCAGTTGTTGAAATGCTCACCTTGGGTACAACTGGAAGCATCTGGTTGTTCCTGCCCCACAGCCTAAGCCTCCTTTAAACACAACAGAGCACAAAGATTTCAGGTGGTATCTGGATTTATCCATTTCACTTGGGAAGCATTTTATCCTCAGCATCTTTCCAGTCAGACCCTCCCGTGATTTTTCTGGTGTAAAACAAGAACTGATGAAAGGAAAGAGCAAAACTCTGAGCAAGTGGAGTTTTTCCTCAACATGGAGAGGACAATCTCACAGCTAAGAGAAGAGTGGTCGGGTCTTCTGCCCAAAACATTGATAGCCACCCAGCACTGCCACCACAAGATACAGCACTGCTGCATCATTCACCCTTCCAAAGTGGTTTTGGTCACAGGCACTAAATTAATCTTATAATCCTCCACAATCAAAACAGCAATGTAGAAAATATGAACATCCATCCCTGGCCAAACAGCAAATACCAAATTGGTCAAGATCTGTCACCCACTACGTGTGCATAACACAATTTAATCACAGTTGTCTCACTTTGGAGTAAAGCAGCCAGAAAATTATTGAATCCTCAGTTAGAGTTCTCATTCTAAAAGGAACCAGATCAACAATATATCCCAATGCACATTCCAGGAAATTGAGGCATCTTTCCATGATGGGTTTTCTCTGGAAAAGCCCATAAAACTGCAGACAAACCATAAAATAATCTTCTAATTGGCAGGACAAAGAAATTAGAGTTAAGAATATACAATGTTGGAAGTTTCTTAACTAGTCTTTCATCTTTTCATACATTCAGAACTGGACTGTGTTTCCTACAAGGCCACAGAGAAAAAGCAAGAATTATGTATATGAAACACTATTAGAATACAGGGAGGGTCTACTAAAAGATAAACTTACTCTCTAATTTAGGAGTTCTTGGTGTTAAAGCAAGCAAATTTTTTTTGTCCAAAACCAGAAGCATAATTTATACCACAACTCAGGAGTTCTACCATCAAGATTTGTGCTGTAAACACATTGTGCAGTGCCACCTAAAATAGGATAACTGACAGATTAAACCCTTTCCTTATAGTAGCTCCAGGTGACACATACTCAGCTCCAATAATCTATACCTGGTTGTTTTCACAGGCAGCAAAAAAGAGAAACAACAACAGTTTACAAGCTTTTCATTAATGTGGCTTCAGCAAGTCTTTCTAAAAACTATTAATCACACCAGAGCTTTGAGATCATTAAAAGAAGCATTACTACCCCTCCAAAAGCACATCTTATCTAAGTGATGATGTAATTAAGAGAGAAAACCCAACAAGCATGTAATGTGAGTGATCTATTGACTCACCAGGTCTCTCCCAGGCTGCAGTGCTTTACAGGCAGGTCTGGAGAGCAGGACACACAGTTCATAAAGGACATGTGGAAAGGTCACTGGCACTCACCTAGAAAGAGGATGTCGAGCACAGAGCAGAAAAGTCCATTCAGAAGCAGCACGTTTTCTTCCAAGTTGCAAAATGCTTCCCAGGACTCCCATTGCCGTGTTCACTCTCCCAGGGAGAGCCAGATTTCCTGCTCCCATGGACAAAGCTCCTGCCTAACTCAAAGCCCAACCTCCTCTCCAAGCTCCTCTTTAATTATCTCCCGTCTCCTAACGAGCCAAAATTGTATCTCCTAAACCTACAAATGAGCAGGGGTGGAGATCTGTTGTGTCTCCTCTCAGCTGTGCCCCGACCAAAGTTAGAAGGCTCTACTTGGACATTCAGACTGGAACCTGGAATTCAAAACAAAATTCGGGAAGATGTGAAATTTTATATCCTGCCATGGGTAAAAGTTGTTAGAATTGATGAAATCAATAACCAGAAAAGATAAATCCTCCTGTAGCCTGAAAGGAAAGATGGAGAGGGACTCTTTACCAGGGCCTGGAGTGACAGGAAAAGAGGGGAATGGCTTCAAAATGACAAGAGTAGGTTTAGATTGGATATGGGGAAGAAATCCTCCCCTGAGAGGGTGGGGAGGCCCTGGCACAGGTTGCTCAGAGAAGCTGTGGCTGCCCCTGGATCCCTGGAAATGTCCAAGGCCAGGTTAGAGCAACATGGGACAGTGGAAGGTGTCCCTGCCCAGGCCTTTGGAGTCCCTTCCAACCCAAATGAGTCTGTTATTCCATGATTCTATGATAGAATCAATCCAAACCAGTCTGTTACTCAATGATTCTGTGATATAATCCTTCACAGATCCGATGTGCTCTAAGCTCTGATCTTTTCTTCCTTTCTCGCCATCCCTTTTCTCTCCTCCTCGTGTCTCTTTCCCTGTGCTACTTTTTAGTTTCTCTCCCTCTCTGCCAAATAACCAGCATCACGCTTGGGTTCAAAAACAGAAATTCAGCAATTTTTAATCATTCAGAGAAGTTTTCTGGAGTGTTCCTGCCCTAAGTGCTCTCCTGGAAAACACATAAGGCAGTAAAATGAGTCTTCAGCTGTTTGTACATGTTTTTTCCCTTGGAATTTTGTTCTATTTTTCTGTGTGACTCTCATGTCTGATTTTAAGCATTTCCTAAGAACTCCAATATTTTGCAAAGCAGTTTCACCTTGGCTGCTCTCAATTGTCTGCTAAACACTGAGTCAGGAAACTCCTCCTAAAACTTGGACTATCCACACTCCTGTTAAAATTAGGGATGCAGAAACACATCCCAAGGTGCTCCTGCTGCTCCTGGCTCACACAGGTCCCCTCTCCTCTGCCCCAGAGCTGCTGTGTGGTGACAATGTCCTGCTGCAAAATCTTTCTAAGGTGAAAAACATCTCTTGTAGAACATTGTGAGAGGTTCAGCTTTATTAAGTCAGTAAATTTCATTATGCCCATATAACATCAGTTTTCATGAAGAGACAATGAGGATTTTTTTTTTAAATTAATTTCTATATTTGACTATTTAGTGCCTAAAGCCCTGCAATACCAGTGCCTAAGGACCTAGGACCTATGGATTCCATTTGAGCAATATATTAAAGGACAGACAGAATTTCCACCGTGAATATCCATTAGGTTTATGTGACAAATGAAATTTTACTGGATTATTTATATTTTTAAAGCATCCACTAAGGCTTTTCAATCCTGGACCTTCTTAAGTATTCGTTGCCTCTAAATGAACTGGATATGTTGTATAATGGAATTACTAGATTTGTATTAAATTGTAGCTTTGGGACCCATCACTGTGTGATGCTCTCTACTTTCAACTGGCTTTGTTTATCACAGAGAAGGGAACTGAATTAGCATAAGATACTACAAAGTAGTAAAGGGATTTTAGCACCCTATCTATTTGACCTCCTATTGACCTGGGCTAATTCATATTCTCCCTGGGATGCCATAACAGGTCATTTTGTATTTGGAAAAAAATTAGGTCAAATGATGGCGCGACGTCCCTTGTCCCTTTGGCGGTGGAAACGCGGAATTCCCTCCCTGAGCGCACACACACACACGGCTCTGCTCCTCCTTGAAAGGAAAATGAACTTTTATTTGTAAATTACCATGCAAGAGGTTGTTATTTGTCTTACTTATTGCATTCATGTGGCTGCTGCTGCCAGCGTGGCTGTTTGTAACGTCGCTGACGGGGGAGGGAGAGGATGGTGGGAAGAGGGGACGGGGATGTGGCAGAGGGAAGTGCTGTGGCAGAGGTGTGCAAGCAGGTGGAAGTGTGAATACACACTCATGGAAACACGTGGATACACTGACACAAGGGATTTGTCACCCCAAACTTTGTAAAATCACCGTAGAATGGTTTGGGTTGGAAGGGATCTGAAAGTTCTTCTTCCACACCCAGCCACGGTCAGGGACACCATCCACTATCCCAGGTCGCTCCGTGCCCCATCCAGCCTGGCCTGGGAAACTTCCAGGGATGGGGCACTTCATCCTACAATAGAACTGGAGCGAGGAGCTTTGCTGTGAAGGGAGTGCTCAGAAGTGGGGGAGTTGCACGGCACAATCTGCTTTGTCCAGCTTGGAGAATATGCTTGTGCCTAAAACATTTTTGGCCACCAGATTGATTTTTCTAGGAAATCAGGATAATTTTTTTCTCCCATTTTGGGAAAGCTGCCTTCATTCGTGGCTGAAAATTTCCGCTGAAATTATATTTTCCACAGGATAGAAAGCATTTATCCCACCATCTCTTCTCCACGCTGTTGAACCATCAGGAAAGATCCCACACATTTTTCTCCATGGAAAACGCCCACCCAGACACTTCTCAGGGTGCAGGAACATGCAGAGATGCTCTGGGGAGGGTTGTGGGATCCAGGTCTAGCTTAGGTTGCGGGAGGGATATTTGGCTGTGTTTAGGAAGGTGCAATAATTAAGAATTGATGATAATTAATGCCTAGTTCATTTAATGTGACACGTTGCTGCTCTGCACCACCACAATGCCCTTCCAGGAAACCAAACGTGTCCTTTGCTATGAACCTTAACTACTACACATTGCTGATGGGTTTGCTCCTTAGATCCACTCTGATCTCAATGGCCTCCTCATTTTTTTTTTCCTAGCTTTAAATTCTATTTAGTCAAAAAAACTAGATGGGTAGATCTTTAGTCAAAAGCTGCTGTTGGTAATTCCAGAAATTTCAGTCTATTCTTTTTCAGCGCCAACCATGAAATGAACTCCAGCCGTCGCTGTGCAGAGCAAAGGACTGATGAATTACAAGGGCAGCCTGCTTTATTCTCCTTAATAAGAAATTAGATCACAATAGGGATTTACCAAAATTACCTTGAAGTGTTTGTGGGTTTGAGTGATTGGACAATTTGTGCTAAAATTGTGTTGAATCACACGAGTCGGAGCATCTGTCTCTTTAGTTGGCCTATGGGCTGCTTTAAAAATGCCCCTCTTCCCTTTACCAGGAGTCTGCTAATGAATGCACAGGCTTAACCCTACAGTGTTTGTTTGTTTGCTTCTCAGTTTTCCAAATTACATTATGGAGAGTTTGCTCAGGACTTCCCAGATTTCCGTGGCGACTTCATCAGCCTCTGTTTCAGGTGGGAAGTGAACAGTTCGTTTAGGAATTACATTAAATCTTAATATTCAGCCTTTTGGATAACCAATATCCCTGGACAAGGTCGCTTAATTATCCACTGATATCCTTTATTGCAGAGGCTCAGTTCAGAGCTGGAATGGGTGTCAGGGTTCTTCCCAAAATGAGCCCCTGGAATGTACCTGTGTTTTTAAGGAAGCCCATTTCACCGGGAGGCGGGAGACACAGGAGGATGAGCTGCATCTTGAATAACTTCGGGAAATCTTTTAAGTCAACCTTGTGTTTTAGTCAACAGGGAAGGTTTGACCTTTAACCCCCCAACAACCATCTGTTTCATTATTTATCTGAGGGAATCAGAGAGTTTTTGTTCTTTCACTAAAGTCCCTGACACCAAGATATTTTTAATAGCGGAAATTTTTCATTCTTGTCACTATTCCTTTTGAAAATACAGGTATTTTCATACAACACGTAGCTAATGAGTGAAACTTCAGAATCCAACCTTTCTCTATAATCACAGGAACAGGGATTAAAGAGGTCCCACTAGTGAGGAACATGAAAATTAATTATTGAGCTCCTTGTTTTATCCTCCCCATCTGTCTGATATTCTCGAGCACAGAAGGAGTTAGACAATTAAATTACTCCTCCTTTTACCTCATCAGGATGTTCCCTGTACCTTTTGTCTAACTCCAGAGGCTCCCAAATTCTGTCCATTTACCAGCAAAAAGTGTGTTTGTGTGTCTGCCTGAGCCAGGGCAGGGGTGTCTGATTTTCCTGAACGCCAAGAATTCAGCCAAGCTTTTGAAAACACCCATTTTTACCGAGCGCCCTTTAAAATGATTTTTCTCCTTCTAAGGTTTACAGGAAGCCCTTCTGTGGAGAGCAAATCCCTGTGAAGAACACAAGGAAATTGTAAAATTCTTACAAACAGTCTGTGTGCAAAGAGAAATGCACAAAGAGAAATGCACTGGAGGAAAGGAAGAGCAAAAATAACGACAGGAGGGATGTGCACTTGATGTGTCAAGTGTGGGGGATTTGCTCTTCTTTAAAACCACTCATGAAATTCCCTCAGAAGTCACGGGGAAGTGCCCCAGTGCATCTGCCCAGGGCAAAATTAAACCCATTATATTGAGCTTTCCTGAGAAACCCTCGGTTTTGTAACGTGTTTATATTTCTGTCATTATTTCTGGCAGCTAAACAAGTGAAGAATTTCATTTCTAGGAACTAGTTAAGACAGTTGGGGCAATTAATTTGTTTTATTTAACAATAAAGCTGTCACTTGGCAGTGCTGGGAATGAGAGCAACTCCAGCACGAGGTTGGTGGAGCTTTTTCCCTGCTTGGGAAGAAGAAACTTCAGAGCTCTGTGTATGTGTGTTTATCATCACTTTTGGCTCACTTGATATTGTTTTGCTTGAGGTGAAGCCAAAGGGTAAAAACTGCTAAAGTGGGCCCAGACCAAGATAAACACACATCCCTGAGACATTTTTTGCCGGGAGATCAGAGTGTGAATAAAGAATAATCCTTAAACTTCTGAATGATTTTTCCCTTCAGCTCGGGCGCGTCTGACTCGCTGCTTCTCTGGTAGCGCCGGGCTGGGCTCAGGTAAAACTCATTTTTAGATAAAAGAGGTGAAAACCCGGGGTTTGGACATGATCTTTACACACAGGTTTGCAGTGTGGTGCCTTTTGCATATGCAGGGCTGTGGA
>WEKX01013567.1:315232-385232 GCA_013390025.1 Pitta sordida | reverse complement strand
TCTATTCATAAAACCCTTTTTCCCCCAATTTTTATTTTAGGTAACTCTTCTGTTGGCTTTTAGCTCAAAACCTGGTGGTTTCAGATGTTTTTTCTAACAGAGGAAATGCTCAAGACCTCTTCTCATGATACAGCCTGGAAAGATGAGGAGGGATAATAAATACAGATAACAAACACTGCCATGGATAAATGATATTATCACTGAGACATTCAGAATCAAGGAATTAATAAAAAACTGCACACATTTACTCCAGTAACTTCTATTGTGTGGGTGATACGAGTGCGTGGTGCCGGGAGTAGAAGGGAGACTGAGTATCACCCCAAAATATTGGTTTGCAGGTAATATTGATACAGTTTTAAGTATTTAAGGGTCACACCATGACCTGCCCATGAAGGATTTTAGCACCTTGTCTAACAAGCTGGTGACAGAACTGATTCTTACCAGAAGGGAACAGGTGAGAGAAAGCAGCATTTGGGTTGAAATTGTCTTTTTTTTTTCCTTTCTCAGCCTCACTTGAGGAACCTGAATCAGCATAAAACGGGATGTATTGAGCCATGTCTATTACCCCCACTAGACAAGAAAGGCCACAAAGGGCTGGATTTCATCTGGCTCTTGGATAATTCAGGAAACAGATGGAATGCTACATCTTTCTCAAAGACTGAGGACTAATGTAGCCCTGTGGCCTTATCTATCAGACTGGAGCGAGGCTCTGGATTTTGAAGACCATTCCCAGGTCAAACTGTAGCATAATGCAGAGATATATCCCTGGAAAAGCACTTTCTAGGGTTTTATACAGACCCCAGTCAACTTTGAGCCCTGTGGCTTCATTTCGGGGGTGTTGAAACACAAGGCAAAATGCAAATTTTCAGGGAAAATTCATAACAATAATAATCATCATAATCAAAACACGTTCTCAACTGTTAAAATTTTGGAACATTCTTGGTATTGATAAATAGATATGTAGACCCCACTTCTATTTTTGTATACCTTCTGATATTTCCCTGACTTCTTTTTACCATTTAAATTCCTTTTGATGTGACCTTCATGGCAAAACACACAACCCAAAATGGCTGAGTCAAAAAAACTCTAAAGCAGAATGTCATAAAACCTCTGCAAACATTGGGAGAATTTTTTTTCCCCACTCACACAAACAATTCTTTTTCTGAGAATGTCTCCATCCTAGAGGGAATTTTTGTGGACCATCCATATGAAAATGGGGGTTTTAAATAGTTACAACCCCACTCACAACAGCGACACGAGCTCTGAGGCTGCAATAACTCACTGAGGCACTTTTGCTGTTGCTGGAGGTGTGGGAGATCCTCCAAATTTAGTGGTGCTGCTTGTCCTCACTCAGCTCACTGGATCTAAAGGAGGAAGAAGGAGATGAAGAGAGGAGAGGATGGAGAAGAAATTCAAGCTGTTTAGACACCCCCCAAAAAAAGCTGAGGAAGCACAGAATGAAGTGTGCAGTAATTAGACATTGACCTCATGTCTCCTTTCTCTGCAATGTGAGTTTGTCTCAAATATTTGTGTTTTACAACAAGGGGGTAACTCTTGAGGGGTGGGAATGATGAGGGGAGGGACTTGAATCTGGAGGGATTTGAGAAATCCATCCCTTTTGGCTGCATTCCCAAACTACCTCAGCTTTTTGCCCCCAGATGCTCACTGGGGTTTCCACCCTCCACTTGCCACAGCCCCACTTTTTCCATCCAGCTACAAACCCCTCACAGCTAAACAAGATGCCACATCCCTCCAGGTATGGAAATCAAACCCTTGGCAAAGGAAACCAGTGGTCACTCCTGTCCAGTAAATGGAGTCTGGAAAGCATCATGTGAAAGGGTAAAAGTAAATTCTTCATCACTCACAATGTCACAGGCAAAGGAAATTAATCAGACTTTTCATAAAAGCTCCAAACTCCAGGTTTCCTGGCAAAATGGAAGACCTTGTCTTCTCCACCTTCAGCCCAGAAACTGAATGATTTCCTGTATGTATTGACTTTGCAAAGGGTTTGTCAGACAAAGAAGATGTTGATCTGTTAGTCCGGGTGTCTCAATGGATCATAAAAATGTTTTTGGTAATACTGGGTTTTGTCAGGCAAAAAAACCCAGAAGAACCCAGAGAGTTTCCACAAAGTCTTCAACTTGGCATCATGAGAGGTTTCTGAGAGGACCAACAAATGTGTTATTCCTTCTGCTAATGACAACATTCACAAAGTTGCCTCCTCCAGGTGTCAGGGATGACATGTGCTTCCTAAATTCCTGGAAAATATCCTGCCTACCTGGAATCATGGGCAGGATGTTACCAGAAATGTCTTTATTATATAAACGGGCAAAGAACTGAGAGAAGATGGCAGAACAATTATTATTCACATATTCTCTGCAAATATATTTCAGCATCACACCCGAGACACTGAGCTGAGGGATAAGAAGCATGGAAGAATTTACCTTCCCACTTCCCCATGGATTCCTACCATCCTCAGGTCAACCAGTGGGCCATGGAGGGAATGAAAAGGCACTTGTGTTATTTACAGGATCTCCAAAATGTTTTCTCTTCCTACAGAAGTTCCACCGCTGTGGGAAGAGGCCCCAGCAGTTTGATTTCCTCTGCGAATTTTGGTTGAAATGATATGACAGGTTAAAAAGGTTCCTGGAAGGACCAACAGATGCTCCTGCAGAGGGTGGAATTGTTTAAGCCTCGTTTCACTTGGAAATCAGGTAAAAGACAAGCAAACAGCGAAGGATGAGCAACAGACAACCAACCCCTCACCAGAAGTGCAGAAATAATGCTGTGAGGAAGCACATGGTCCTGGGGCTGCAATGTCTGATCTTCTTTCCTCTTTTATTTTTCCCACAACTTCTTCTTGGTCAGGACAGTCGTGTCTTTTATACCTTCAAAGGGTGAGAACCTTTCTTTATTAGTTCAGGATGCATCCACTGCATGATATAAAATATTTAATGATAAAGGGTGGAGAAACCGTGTTTATTCTCAGCAATCCTTCCCCTGAAAATCACCTTTTGCCTGGGTGAAAAATTAGTCACTCCCCATTTTTCAAGCCTACCAAGAGCAAGACTTGCTCTGGCTGCTTTTGCGAGGAATCCCAATTTTCTCCTGGCCCATTCCAAGGCTGTGGGAGGGGAGGCTGTGCCAGGGATGCTGGGGGACACAGGTGGTACCTGTGATGGACCACCATCACCTCCTGCCACAGCCCTTCCAGAGGAATGGGACACGAGCCAGAAGGTTTTATGTTGTTAGTGCTTGGCAAGGCTCATCCTCGTGCTGGGAGAGGGAAGCTGCTCCTGGCCAAAGGCTCTCCAGGCTCTGTGATTTTTAGATTTGTGGAGAAGAATAGATTCCACTGCTGGGACATCTGACGTAACTTCCCCTTGCACAAGAGCTGGTGAAATTAGATTTTCATGGCCTTCTGGATGCTTTATTTGAAACCTGCTGGTGACTCAAGGGAGGCAAGTTTGTTTAAAGTTCCTAAACAGCAAAGTCCATTCATCACTCTGAGATGGGAAAGTTCTTTTTTAATTTTCGAATAATGCAAAACTCAACTCTGGTATTAACCACACCAAGGTTCCAGCTTATATATTAACATTGGCTGTAGCAGGGGGGAGGGCACATGGGGTCTGTTGGAGATGTGTAGAGAAACTTCCCTCAGCTCATGGATATCCACCTTTCCCACCTTTCCTAATGAACACTATTAAATTTTACAGCTCAGCCCTGTAAGCTTTCACAAGTGGTTGAAATTCCTAAGCTCCAACATGTGTTTGTAGAGTCAAGGAAAAATCAATCCATTATAATAACAAATGAAAGAGTAATTTTTAAGAATTAACATGCTGCAATTCGCCAAACACTTAGAAATTCCGTATCTTCCACAACACTGAAATCAAACAATTAAGACTCTTTTGGAAGGTCACGGTAAAGAAAGAAAACAACACATAAATTTGAGTTCAACAGTGGCAGCTCATTTCTAATCTCTAATCCGTGGGTTTGCATCTCTGTGTGCCTTGGAAAATATACTCCTGGGCATGCATGTGCAAGTACAATCATGGATTTTTTGAGATACCTGGTGATATGCATTTGAGTATTTGAGATTAGACTTGAGCCTTTAGTCCCTTTCAAGTGCTTAAATAACTGCCTCTTCAGGCTCAAGCCAAACTAGTTTTAAGAAGTAGCTGGAGGAGCATTTAAAATTAATCTTCTCAATTCTGCTCCTGGATTGGCAAGTACTTGGCAGTTGCCTTTTGTTCAGCTGGAATAGGAGGTTCTCCTACATTTAACGTTGGGCAAACACGGGATTTTTTGAGGTGGTCCTTGCCTGACACCTCTTATTGAGAAAAAGCCACAAAAAAAGTTCAGAATAGAGGGATCAAAACATCTGAATTAATTTGGGACTAAATATATGTATTTTTTTCCCTCAGTGAAGGAGTGCAAACATCCTAAGTGCTGTTGGCACTCTTTCAAGCATGATTTCTGATTCGGTCTTGGACTTCAGGCTTTGCCACCACAGCTGGCTCTGTTTCTTGGTTAATATTAAATCTCACTTTAAATTCTGGGACCATCCAGCCACACAGCTCAGCCTCAGGTGCCACAGTCTTGCCAGGCTCCTTCCCAGCACATCACATTTGCAGCTGGACCATGATTCATGTCATGGTTTTGGCTGGATGGGATCTTGTAGATCATCTAGTTCCAAATCCCTGCCACGGGCAGGGATATCACCCACTAAATCAGGTTGCTCAGAAAATTCAATATAATGCTCAGAGATCTATTCTAAGGGGGAAAAAACCCCACAGCGTTCCCCTGAAATGCAAGAACAAGAGGAATTCGGTGCTATCACGTTCTAAAAAGATCTTTCCAATTCCATTTCTTTGCCTGTGGACCATGAAAGGCCTGTTGGAGATGACAGCTCAGAACTGTGCTCTCCGGGCAGTTAATTAAGATGTTTCTCCCTGTATTCCCAAACTCGGAACATTTCAATCTGTTTAATTCTCACAGGAAGTCAAAAATAAAGTCAGGGAAGAGCCATATTGTCACACAACTGCAATGGTCTCCAAGGAAAGGTTTTGCTCCCAGCCCGGTCTCCGTCTGCTGTGCCACAGAACGGTTTGGAAACATTAGGAGGAGCCAAACCTCACAGAAAAGTTTGGACATGGTGGGAACGCCCAGATCCAAAACCTTCACAGAAAAATACAGAAATTGAGGGGTTTTTTTATCTTGTCAAGACCTTTTTTTTTAGAAAATAATAAATGTAAAACTATTTTAAGTGTTTGCTTTTTCAAAGGCTGAGTTTTAGTAACAAAAAAAAAAAAAAGAGTACTTTTCGCTTGTTTTCCCTTTTATTTTTGCAAGGTTTTCCCTTGGGATTTTTTGCTTTTGGGCACTCCAGAGTTGCAGTGATCCATCTTCTCTCCTTGCTGCCCTCCAGCCATCCCATGTGGGTGAACCCCACATCCAACACACCACACACACATCCCAGCAGGACGGGAGACAGCCTGGATTGCTGGAATTCCCGAGGCAGCCAGGGCATGGATTCTTCACGGAAATGAGGGCATCTAACTTTAATTTCCAAGATGCCTCTGGTATCATTTCAGGATCCTGTTACACTTTAGACTCGCTTGTTTTGCACACATAGGAACCCAATTACAGCTGTCCAAAGAGCCTTAAAAAAATATAATAAAAGGACTTAAGAAGCTTTGATTCTTGCTGGAAAAGACACTTTTTGCTCAAGATTTTAAAGTCTTCAATCACAGCTGGCAAGCCTAAGTCTTGGCCAGAGCTTTCCCAGTTTCTCCTATTGGATTTCTTAATCTTTTTCTTCTGAAGTCTAATCAGGACAATTTTGGATAAGAATAATTCCAAACCCCATTTTTTCCTCTTTTTTTTTTCTTTCTTTTATTTTGTTTCCTGAAAAGTCCAAATGATTAACTTCCCTCTCTGTGCTGCTGGTGCACCAGCACTGCATTTCCTCGTTTTTGACACAAGTGGGATTAGTGGAGGTTTGGAACAAAGGCTTTTCTGAGAGTCTGTGTAGCCACGGCCAAACCCAGGAATACTGGGAATGCTGAGGAGGAAACCTCCTCGTTTCTAGCCCAACGAGGTTTGGAAAAGTATTTAAACTTTTGGAGCTTAACTAAACCTTCAAACCTTTGGGTATTGTCACACTGGGAACTGTGATAACTGCAGGTTTTATTATATGTCTTTCTCCTGCTATTTAATGTCCAATTAATTTCATGATAGGGCATATTAAAAAGATGCTTCGTGTATGGAGGAGGATTGCATTGTGCTCTACCCATTCCTTCTAAAGCTACAGAGGGTGTTTTAAAATAAATAAATACAAATTTGTCCTAATTTTTACTTAAAAGTAGAATTAAATAACTTGCTGTTGTTTTAACTCCAAGTTTTTTAAGCAAATATGGAGCATGAGTTTTGGAGGGGGTTTTTTCAAGGAAAATTAAGAATTGCTCTGGGGAATCAATATCCCTCTGACCCCTATAAAAATCAAGACACAAGCCCAGCATATGGAAATTATTTTCCTCTTGACCGTGACTTGCAGAAGAGATGCCTGGAACTCTTGTGCTGTTTGCTGGTAGCAGCCTCGTTAAAGCGCTCCCCACAAGGACAATAAAATGACAGCATTTAACAGCCCCAGCACAGCCACCAGAGACCCTCACCCCTGTCCCTGTGCCACTGCAGAAGCTGGAATTCCTCCCAGCACCACAGGAAGGGCTGGGTGAGCCCTATTTCCGAGGCTCAGGGCAGGGTTCGGAAGATGTTTAATTTGTGATTGTTAATTGACTGCTTTTGTCACAAGAAGGTGCCCTCAGGACGGGTCCCTCCTGGTGCCCGAGTGCGGCCCAGAGCTTCCAACACGTCAGCGCTGTTCAGATGTTCCAAATGTGGCATCTGGGTATGTAAAATTTGGGGATGTTCTTGTGGGTCGGGTCCAGGGGCATCATAAAATCATAGAATATCCTGAGTTCAAAGGGATCAAAAAGGATTGAGTCCAACTCCTGGCCCTGCACAGGATGACCCCCAAAATCCCACTGAGTGCCCAAAAGCATTGTCCAAATTCTTCCTGAGCTCTGGAATGCTGGAGTAGGGATATTTGCACAGTTCTGCTGTGCCTCTCCATCCACAACCCTCCCAAACCACCCCCTTGTCGAGATGACCCCAAAATGTAAATTGGGATAAACTTATGAAAGTTTTATTTCTGGAAGATCCCAGCTATCCAAAGTTCATTTAAAATCCCAGTCCTGGCCAAGGCATCGTTTTTAAATTAACAGCTTATAGGTGTTTTTAGTTTTCCATTGACCTGGGGCAGTGGACATCAAACAAGGGTGGACACTGTGACCCACAGAATCACAGAATATTATGAGTTGGAAGGGACCCACAAGGATCATCTAGTCCAACTCACCACCTAACACCTGTACAGAGACCGAGAGCACATCCCAGAGCGTAACACCAACCTAGATCCCTCACAGTCTAGCAGGCCGCTCTGAGCCGGAAGGGGTCCAGGGTCATCCAGCCCTACACCCCCCAGCTAGACCATGTCACTAAGCTCCTCGTCCAGTCTTCTCTTAAACCCATTCAGGAGTTTCCCACATTAAGGTCACTGTTGATTCCATCCCTTTAGGTTTCATGGCGTTGACATGGGATGAGCCCCAAGGCACAAGAGGTGCCATGAGTTTAAGTAGAACATAATGGGGCATTTGCATTTTCGTTCCCTTCTTTCCTACGTCACCACCCACAGCTCAGTTTCCACGCTTAAATATAGAAGGGTGATATTTGCACGTTCTTTTGTTCTAAAATTCAATTAATTTTTTATTAGCGGAATTAAATAATTAATATTTCCCCCTAAACTTTCCAAAAGCCCTCCATTGCTGGAAGGAGCTCATGGTGCACCACACAGAGCTGCTCCCTGCAAAACTTTTTAAACAATTCCAGCCTCCAGCATCAGCAGCAAGGTTCAGGTTTTGTGGCTGTCAGATGGAAAAGGGCCCTTTCTGCTCTGCTCAGAAACATGCAAAGCGTTTCATCTGGAGTGATATTTGTCTAAAAGATTTCTCTCTCCAGCTTGCACTCAGAAACCTTCTGCCACTTTTGTCCCGAAGACCAACTGCTGGGAAATTTAGTGGGAATGTGTATATAGAGAGAAGAGTGAAAATTGTTTTGTGGTTTCTTCCAAACCAATTCTGGCAGGAGATGAACATACAGGGGAAGCCGTATTTATAAAGGGCACTGTCTGTGCAGCGCTGAATCTGGGTATGTCCCTCTGACAGCAGGATTATTCCTAAAAAACAGATTAGAACAACCCAAGATCCAAATTTTTAATAAATGCCTGTGGTTGTTTTTAACCCCTGCCTTTTGAGGGTGATATAACATGGGCTATAAAATCAAGAGGGACCTATAGGATGACTGAGGCCAGTTCTCTCCTTGACTTCCCTCACTAGCAACACAAAGTCCTGTTCATAAATACAGAGTGTAAATTGAATACTTAGCCCAGCCCTCTCTGCACTCATTCTGCCCTCTTTGAAGTTGAACAAATGAAGGGTTACTTCTCAGGCAAGGGGAAGAAAAAAAAATGAGGTTGATTAACCATGGGCATGCATAATTTATAGGGAGTTTGAACATCCTGTGAAAATGGGCCAAAGATGTTTCTCTATAAATTGGGCTCTATGAATTCTAGATGATCTTTATCATTTTTTATCGCTCAGGCAGCATCACAGATGTGCTGCTCTGTGTTGCCTGACTCAGTTTCCTCTCTGCCACTCAATTTAAACACTCAACCCTTTGCCGGCATCACCACCATCACCCCTTGAATCACCCTGCAGCAGCCCAGGGCTGCCCTGTGCTCTGCTGAGCGAGGAAACACCATTTGTGAAACACAGAATTCCCGTTTGAAAAGATGCCTCCTGTGAGGGATAGAGGAAAAATGCCTTGCAAACCTAACCCCAGCTCAGGTAGCGTGTTGCCCGTTCTCTGACAAACCTTGCATGTGCCTTTAAGAAACAAAAATTAATGCAAAGCTTATTACAATCCTGGTGGTTGCTAACGCTTTCTCTCTTGCACTGTCCAAGTGTCTGAATTTCAGCTTCAGATGAGTGTGGCCTGCTGGGATTTGAGCTGCCAGTTTAATTAGTGTTCAGTAATTTCAATAATGAGTGACAATTCATTGGGGCTTTTAGGTTGGTCTTCTGTTCAGAAGCAAATCAATAATCCACAGTTTTTCCCCTTCTTTAAAGACAAGAAAGTGGCATGTGAGTTACATCAGATGAGAGAAAATAAATGAGGAAAAGCACAACTCCCTCAGTAACTTGAGAGGCAATTGGCTTTAATGGTGTGGGCAGCCTCCCTGGTTTGTTGATGTTATTGGATGAACAGAAAGGTCATTAGTATCTGGAAAGGGGCTCCAAAGATTCTCACAGTAAACAATTTGCCCTGGCTGTAACCATAGTGATTTGGGTAAATGAACACAGGTATACGGATTACTACTGTATTCCCCAGGCTGCCTATATTATTGCCTCAGAAGATATAAAAACAATTGAGGCTAATTGTATGAGAGTGAGTTTATTACAAACATAAATGGAAGGGGAAAAGAAACCAGATATATTGTTCAGAAGCTTTTTTAATCTCTTAATTTTATATGTACATGTGCACGTATATATGTGGTGCGAGGAAGGCATCAGGGAGGATGCTCTGTCTCCGTATACATTCGCATATGGAGATGTGCACGGAGGAATTTTCACTTGAGTTGGTCTCCAGTTTGGTCCAGAGACCAAAGTGGAGTGCAGGTTTACCCCTCACTGCCTGGAGCAGGATGTTTTCTGCCATGAATGCCATTCCCCAGTTTGGGCATCTCGCTGTTGGTCCATGCTGGAATTTAGGATGCTGAGCAACACAAACATTATTTTTTTTAATTTTTATAGACTTAGACGAGCAGAACTGCTTGAAAACTAGGGGAAAATGTGTTTATCCGAACAAGACCCTGATGTGCTCTGCATCACCAGCCCCGTTCTGGGGAGTCAACTACTCCACCCACGGCATTGCACCGACTTACAGTAGCAGCATTTTTTTTAAAGTTGCGCTGCTCCCTTTTGTTACAGCAACAAAGACCCAGCCTTGGCAAAGCGCTGGATTTGCAGTATACAAACCCATTAAAAAAACACAAATGAAATACCCAGCTGGGAAGGTCAAGTCTAATGAGGTGGTCTGTTGTGAGAAGTGGTAGCTCACAGCATCCCCCATGTAGGCCAGAGGTGATTCCAAGTGAACAGCTGCTTATAATTATTATAATCTGACACTTTTCATCCACCTCAGGTGCTATTTTTTTCTCACAAGAGAGCAGATTAATTGTATATCAACTGATATACATAAAAAAGGGTTTGATAGAAGGCTTAATAAAGTAACATTAAATAGGCGCTCCCACTGAAATTCTAATGTGTATATTCTTAATTAAATTCCCTCGTACAGTACAGTAATTCAGGTGCATTTGGTTTCCTTTTGCCTCCGCTGAATATAAAGTTTAAAATTATTGTTGCTATGAAACTGAAGAAAAATAAGAAGGGGAAAAACCTGCGAGTCTGACCCACATAGGCCCCTCTTCTGGAGGGAGGAAAATCAGTTAATGCTCCATCTCTCATTCTGCTCCTCGTCTACGCAGGCCCTGGGTATTCTCATGTTAAAGAATACGCTCTCCCATTAGAATTTCAATAGAGCCCTGCTCCCAGGTGAAAAGGCAATATCCACATTAAAATGAAGATATTATTAAAAAAAAGAAAGTACCATGTGCAGCAGTCTATTGACATCACTCTGGAG
Organism: Pitta sordida; assembly: GCA_013390025.1. Lineage (NCBI taxonomy): Eukaryota > Metazoa > Chordata > Aves > Passeriformes > Pittidae > Pitta > Pitta sordida. The sequence goes on along the minus strand of WEKX01013567.1, from coordinate 374,414 downwards.
GGAAACTGTTGATTTAGAGGAGGAGAGGTAGCTGGGTGTGTGTTTAAATTGAACATCTAAAATCACCGGTTCCGCCGCTATTTACTGGTGTAGGGCGACTAAACACACAACGTTTACACGACTTCACAGCACGTCCTTTCTCCCAGGTCATGAAACACAAGCCAGTGTTACCCAGGAAAAGGAATATCCCAATTAAGCCCATTCTCTGAGCATTGCCTGAGCAGTATTAAATTGCAGGGTTTGCCGTGAAGAGGAAACTTCCTTTCCAGAGCACGCGCGCGGTGTTTAATCAGACACGTTCAGTACAACTGCTTGGAAAAATGAATGGAATCTCACGAGTCCCACGACGGTTCCTATTGAAATGAATGAAAGACACATGGGGTTTGCTAAAGATTTCAGGCTGGGCCTTCAGAGACCCTGCTGTCTTCCAGCACTGTGTGTGTGTGTTAGCACTGGGGAAATGGGAGAAAGGGACATTTGGGCCACTGCTGGTGATCTCCAGGGGTCACACAGGCCATCAGGACTCCAGGGTTCAAGATGTACCATGTTGTAGTGGATCTGCTGGAGATGGATTTGGCTTGGATCTCGTGGAAGAGCAGATTTTTCTCCATAGTGTTTTGGTATAAACAAAACGTGTATTTGTGGGGACCAGGGACAGGAGCCAGGGAATGGGCTGGAGTTGGGTCAGGGCAGGGGCAGGTTGGATCTCAGGACAAGGTTGTTCTTCCCCCAGAGGGTGGTTGGGCAGTGCCCAGGCTCCCCAGGGCAGTGGGCACAGCCCCAAGGCTGCCAGAGCTCCAGGAGGGTTGGGATGATCCTCTGGGGACAGCGGGGGATTGTTGGGGTGTTCCTGTGCAGGGCTGAGGGTTGGACTGGATGGTCCTTGGGGGTCCCTTCCAGTTCAGCATATCCTGGGATTCTGTGATTTCATTAAAATGGATCGTTTTGATCCTTCCACTCATATCTCTAGTGCACAAGGTCCTCAGTCAAAATTTCTCTCAGTAACTTCCTCAAGCTGACAGGGACAATTTGGATCTGCTCCAGTCTGCTGGCCAACACACAGATTTCCTCACATCCATACAAACACAGACTAATTCCTAAGAATTTCTTGGGATGACCCTCACTTCCCATGGAGTCATTAGGTCAGTGTTGAGTCTTCAGCACATAAGGAGGAATTTGTTTATTTTTCTAAACTTCCATTCAGATCTCAGTGCTGGACAATTTCCTATGGTATTAAATAGCACATTTCAACCTAATCCCAAATTTCCCCAGTATTTCGAAGAGATCACCTTCTTCTATTAATTATTATTTACTTCTAATTAAATTTGAACGTGTCAAGTGATGTTCAAAAAGAAAGAAAAGAAATTCTAGTCCACAAAAACCTTTAGACTGAAAAGAAAGAGGGAGATGTAACATTATTGAGGTAAAGTTACACCATGTTTTGATAACGGTGGTTTCATGAATCCCAAATACTCACAACCTCTTTATTATCCATTGAGCAGCCCACATTACACATCAAAGCAATGGTGAGTCTTGCAAAAAGATTTTTATATGGTTTTACAATTTACCCCAAAATGTCTGTTCAACCTAGACAGGTAGTAGATCATGTAAGAGGATGTCTGTTCTCTTTTTTTTTTTTTTTTTTGTATGACAAGACCCTTTAGAAAACATCAACTTACTCTCCCATGTGAGACAAAAAAGAAGAAAAAACTTCAAGAAAGAAATAAATAATTTACAATTCTTCAAGATGCTGCTGCGGGGGAAATATAGTTGGGGCCGCCTCTTATTTAATGTGAATGTGCACAAAATGTTTATTGGAGAGAAAAAAGGAATAAAAAGAATCCATCCAATATAATTTATCCTTTGTACTTTCTAGTACTTTACTGAGATGTGATCACAGACACACACCAAGAGCTCCTCCTTCTACCAACTTTGCTGCCTGACATCAAATATTATGCCCAAAACCTCTCCAGTCTTGGTTGCCTCTGAGCCCTGGAGTCCTTCAGCACCAGGAAGAGCGTGAAACTGTGGAAATCTTTGCCTGGTTGAGCAGAAAAAACTAAAATATAATTGTAAATATAACAGTCCTTTTTTGATAGAAACACAGAATGGTTTTGGTTGAAGGGACCTTAAAGATCATCTCATTCCAATCCCCCTCCGTGGACAGGGACACCTTCCACCATCCCAGAGGGACCAGATCACAACTGCAGCTCAAAGCTCTCTTTGCAGTAGCAGTTTGAAGGTAAAAAGTGATGTGTGTAAGCAGAACATTCAAAAATTATTCCAAATGAAGTGGTTGGCAGGATTGGTTTGGGTGGCAGCTGACTGTGGGTGCAATGAATACTTGCAGTCATGTTGCACTGGCCCATGATATGTTTTAAAATAAATTAGAGACTCATCACCCTGCTGCCTCCTGGCAAAGGGAATTAAACATGAATGTATCAACAGTTTATTAAGGACTGTAAAGTCTTTTTTAAAAACAACTGTACTTAGCAACTATTAGGGAAAAAATATAGAGCCATATCTCAGCCACTTGAAGTAATTTGTATAAAATCAAGTGATTGAACACGGCTGGTATCAGGATATCAATTTCTTACTGGAAACTGAGATGAAACCCGATCGATTTTTAGATGCCTGGGAGGTTTGTCATCCTCTCCGCTACAAGCCATTGGTGGAACGGCCTCAATTGTGGGAGTATCCAAACTTTTTTCCAGAAAAATCCTACAGAACAGAGCCTCATGAGCATCAGGTTACCTGCTGCCTGTCTTCTGCTTTGCTCTTGTGCTGAGTGCATCTAAATACTTCAGCTGGATGGGGCAAAAAAATCTGCTGTTCTCATCCACGGACTCTGAGCTCAGATTTTCCTGTAAGCAAATACCGAAATAACCATGGGAGAACAGCAGTTAGACGAGGAGAAACGCTAAGACCCTGATTCAGCAAAAGCTTTTACAAAGATATTTAAAGTTAAGCACATGCTTAGTGCTCTGCTGAATCAGGGCCTGGGGGAGGTCTTGTTATCTGGGAGAGATTTCGAAGTGGAAGAGTGGAGAAGGAAACCAAGGTGTACAATTGCAGGAGTGTAAAGAGAAGAGGAGAGGTGGGAAAAGATTTTGGGCTGAGGTTATTACCCTAAGTTCCTTTAAAAACTCAACAATTATGCACAGAAACAAATATCCAGTCAAATTAAAGAAGAGGAAGAACAAAGTGAATGGGGCAGGGAGCTGGAAGGACATGGACTGACATTCCAGCAAGTCCAAAACAGGGGTAAACTTTGCTTCTGCACATGGGGAGATAAAGTACACCGGGGAAACCCAAAAAAACAAAACAAAACCCACAAAACCAAACAAAAACTGTACCTTCAAATGTGTAACTTTCACCAAGATCTCCTCAGCATCAGCTCTGGAAGGGAGGGGCAAATATTGATACTCTGAATTCAGGTTTTTTACTTTGGTGTTTCAACAGGGGCGGAATAAAGTTCAAGGGTTGTAATGTTCTGGAGTAGGAGAACCTTCAGCTTGCAGACAGTGGGGAGAAGCAGAATGTCCTTCATCACCACCCTCAGCCCTGGGGGAGAACATCCACCAGAACCATCCCAGGATGGGGCCACAACCCCAAGCTTGGCCCTGGCCAGGAGGCACAGCATCACCACCAAGCATAAATAGACCTAAGCCTCCTAAAAACTTAAAAAAAACAAGATAATATCAGGTGACTGGTGACTTTTAAGCCTGTCGAGTCCTTGTTCTTGAGCTGGGAAGGAGGAGGAAGCTCCCTTGCCAAAAAGGTTTAGCCCGGGTCGTTCTTGCAGTGCAGAAACACGTCAAGTATTTGTGGGCTGTTTGCTCTTGGCAGCAGGTTTTCTGCTGAGCATTTCTTTGATTATGCCCATGTAATATGATGATCATCAGGTTTCAGGAACTGTTGCTGTTCTCCAGCCTGGCCTGTTGCAATAAATTAAACCGGGCGTTATGTTTGGTCCTGTATCGGGGCACTTTAATCACGTAACGTGACCATTAGAGTCTCTGTCCACAAATTGGCCACAAGTTTGGTCAAATTATCAAATTACATTACTGGAGTAATATTAAAATCATGTGAGGGGGTTTGAAATCCCAGTAGTTCATGAACTTTTTTTAATATCTGCCGAGGCGAACAATGGGACCCTTTGCAATCCCCTGGTGAGCACCTATTAAAACCACAATTTACAACTATACATATCATCTAACGTGTTAACCAGGTGTTCCAGTGTTATTGTTTGAAACTCTACCTAGGTTTAAATCAAATGAAGAAAAGCCAAAAGTCCAATTAAAATCCCACATTGCCTCTTTATCGTGTGTAGGTGAAAGACATTTGTTATGGATTTAATGGCAGAAATCTCATAAAATTTTAGGCCATCCTCTTTTCTTCCCAGTTTCTTGTTTCTTGCTCAGATTCTCACAGCTTACTGGCATTTCCTGTTCTTAGCTGTAAAAAAAAATATTAAAAAAATAGAATAAATCTAGGAATTTCTGGCTTAATTTTAGTAGCATCCTGGACACTCCAACAGAATTTGACAATTGAGTGTTGTCATGGGATATTAAAATCCTGCAGTGGGCCCATTTAAGCTATTATTTCATAGGCTGTCCCTTAATCAGTTCCATCCCTCGGCCCTGCACTCTTTGCCAACATGTGTCTATTTTATTTAATAGTTCAGTGACAACAAATTTATGTTGCTAAGCTCCAAAAAGTAAACCTCACCAAAATACCTCCCCAAACTGCCTTTACAGACATCCACCAAAGTAATATGGAATTCAGTTGTCTTCACTTGGCTGTAATTACTTCCAGACCCAGGCTGCCTATCTTTGTCTTTGGCCATTTTTCTCATTCCACCCCAGCCCAGAAATCGTGGTGTTTCTTTACATTTATGGTTTTCTACTTAGATTTCTTTGTCACCCACCCCTCCTACCTTTTGATTTTAGCAGACCTTGACATTTAAGTAGTGACCCAGCTCCCCCTCCAAATATATGTTTGCTTCTCTGTTTGACAAAAGGCTTGGCTTTTCAGTGCCCAATAAAACAAATTAATTCTCTTGCTGTGAGACAGCCTTCCCCACCCCCCTTTCTTTTCTCAGCCATTAGAACTGGGACAGTGTAAAAAGTCACCGTTGCCTCCCTAATTTGAAACCCATTGAATAATATGATAAATGAGAGCAACTTTTTGTCCAGGATTAGCAAAACTGGCATTAAAAAGAAATGTGTCAGTTACAGCACATCTGTTCCCTTTTACGCTTTACTTAAGAAAATAATTCTTGCCAGGTTTTACCCACCCATAATAATTACACAATTTTTACAGATGGACTTTGTAACAGCCTCACTTCGGTCCAAAACCTTTAATAGGACTCGCAGTGAATTTACTTCTTGGCTTGCACTTTATTATGTTTTTGCAATAAAAGGGCTGAGGTAAAGTTATTTGTTTCCAGCTCTGCACCTTTTGCTAACATTTTTATAAACAAAACTGCCAGGCTAGAAGTGATTGTTGCTGTCATCACCACCCTTCCCGCTGCAATTACCACACGTTTTGCATTTGGACATATAATTTGGCATTTGCTCCGAGTCTGTTTTCCTTGTTCTTAATTATCTGTTCTTTGGGAGCACCAGACCAGCGAGAAGGGCACTCGAGCATGTCCAGCTGCAAATGATGAACCATCACGACCTCCACTGATATTTAAAGACATCGGTGCTAATTATTGGGAATGGGGCCTGGCTATGAAATTGTGAGGCAGATCCAGAAATCTCAGCGTTTCAGAGGTTGGATTTGGCCCCTGGAAACACAACCTGAGCTCCAAAGTTCAGGCCCCTTCCATGCCAGGGGCTCGGCGTGGGCCAACCTCTAATTGTAACAGCATGGCAGGCAGTGCCACCATCCTCAGGCTCTGTCTCACTTTTACATTGATTTGCAAAACTTTATAAATCAGATGCAAATATTTTCAGCTGCTGAAACTTGCCATAAAATACCCTGGCCTTGGGCCAAATGAATCCTGACATACAATTTTTTAAGAGGAGAAACACCAAAAATATTAAATAAAGAGAAGTTGCCGTTTCCGACCAAGAGGTCATAGGATGTGTCAGGTTTCTTCTTCAGGGCCAGATACTTAAAAAAAAAATTGATTCATGGGGAGCAACACGTTATTCCATGAGCAGAACCAGACCAGAAGAAGATGCTCTGTTTAATTAACAGGCATAGACTGAGTAATGCCCATGAAACAATTTTGAGCAAGTAAATTAATCCTCCATCACTTTTAAAAGGGAGGGGTGCCAAGTTCAGTGGAGGTGATGCTCCCAGCAATCTACCCAGGTAGATCTGTGCTGCACAAACCTGTATTATTGTTATTATAATTCATGGGATAAACTGTAGCCACTTGCAACTGCTCCACGCTGCACAACCCAATTAAGAGCAACAGAAATGGCTCCACTTAATGGGTCCAATGACATGATAATGCCTTCGAAGGGTCAGTGCCCTACATCGCACATCAATGGCAGCTGACACACTGTTTTTTAATGCTACCACTTAAATATGCATTAGAGGTTTGAAAGCAGCATTGAAGTAATGAGAAGGGTTAGGCTTAAACTTATAAGTGCAAGTGAAGTGTGACCTGCAAATATAAGTGTTGATAAATTCAGGAGGGGCAGGGGGGGTTAAACATAAAAGGCACTTTTCAGGCTTAGGTGTCTTTAACTCAGTGCTCCTGCAGAACCCAAAGCATTTACTGAGTTCACTCAAAGCAGCAAAGCCTTGACCAGATGAAGCCTGTAAAAGGGACAGGGCTGCTTTACTCCCACTATGAGGGCACCGTGCCCATAAATGCAGGGATTTTGAACCAGAGTTTAGGAAAGTGTTCAATGTGCAGTCACAACGTGAAATAACACCTTGTCACAGCTTGGCCAGAGAGCTGGGCATGATTCCCTCCTACCCTGAACCCTGTGCCCATGCAAATATCTGAAGTCCCTTTTGCAGCACCTGCAGAAGAGAGAGACACAAGTGAGATCCAGGTCATACTCCAGAGGCAGCTTCCAGTTCCAGGAAGGTTCCCACCTGACCGGGTCTGGTGTAACAGCTTGACAAAGTCTTCTTCTGCAGGCTCTGGAGTATTAGATATATTGGTGTTGCTTATTAAGCTGCTCCTACTGTTTTATCACGTCAATCTGCTTTTTTTTCTTGTAGATGGCTCAGAGAGACCTAATCAGAACAAAATAAGGGTTATTAGGGGCTAAGAGGCTTCTGGTTTCACTATCAGGTCCAGCCTGGACTTGTTAGAAGTGGGATGTTAAGGCCATGGGAGTCAGGTGGTGTCAAATATGCTCCAAATACAAAGATTTGTCCTCTGACCCTCTCCCATGGAAATTAGGCAAATTCATTGTGATTCCTGCAGCCTTTGTGGGGTTTTCTGTGATGAGGCAAATCCAGCTCTGAAATCCAGACTGTCTCCTCTTGGCCTTGACCAAGATGTTGCATCCACAGTGTTCAGATGGGAAGGGCTGCAGGGCACCCACAGTGAACACAGACCACAGAACTCACTTTTAATCAGAACAAAAGAAGAAAAGAAATCAAAAAAGAAAAAATAAAAAAGAATATATCTAATATTTTGGCTGTCGAATAATTTTTTAGAAATCCGACATCGTCCCTCTAATCCCATCTGAACATTGTGTGCATGCGATTTAAATATGTTAATAATCACTCACTGCTCCTGTCATTTAATCTCTTTTTTTAAGTTGTTTAGCCAGATACTGGAGCGGGTCCAGTTCCTTTTCCAGCTGAGCCCTTTCTCCCGCACTACACGAGCACATTGCAGGGCTCATTTTGCAGAGATAACAGAGCACACTCGTTCTGTGAATACTTCCAGTTCTCATTCCACTAACCCCCTTCATCCAGCGCCGGCGCGGTGCCGCGGCTCCCTCTCTACCCAACCCCAAGCCTGTGCAGCACAAAGAAAGTCTTTGGTGATGTGGAGGCGGCACATTTCCAGAGCAACGCGCGGAGCTGCCTCCCCCATTGACGGGAGGAACCAGCTGTAATGAATTTAGATGATATTCAGCTCTACTACGCTGCTTAATTCACTCGGTGGCCTTGATGTTATAGGAGATGAGCAAAGGGACCGGGGGTAAATCCAGTTGACTTGGTGTTAAAGTTAACATTAACAACAGGAACAGCAAGCTCCCGGTGTTCGACTGTCACTGACCCTTCAACACGACTCAAAAGCGCTGTGATTCCCATATTTCCCCTGCTAAAGCAAATACAAGCCCGAGCGGGAGCGCGCGGTTGGTTTTGAGCGTGCCCTGCGCTGGGTGGTCTGGGGACTTATCCTACTTCCCATCTCATTTGCCTGCAAACGCCTTCACCTTGTCAGGGCCAATAATTATCCGGCCAGCGATGCTCAGAGCTGCCATTCCTTAAGATTGGATGAGATTGAAGAGGCTGAGGCTCGGCTCCTCTGTGCATTTTCTCCGTCAGTTAGTGTATACACTGGGGGCCCGGCGAGCCCTACAGCAGAGCTACACTAACTTTCTCTCCCCTTCCTTATTATGGAGCTTAATAACAGCAGGCAGTGTATTAATATGTAAGAGATCAAGAGATTATTGATTAGAATCACTTGGCTAATATCCCCTGTCTGTCATGTAGTTCAGCAGCCCTTTCATGATTTTTTGTGTCAGTCCATTTAAATATTCATGACAGAGTTGCTTTGTACCTCCACGGCTGAATTTCTAATTAATCTGTCAAAAGAAATACAATATGCCCCTAAGCCTTATTATTATAAGGGTCAGCTGAAACAGAGCTGGCCTGGCTAGGCCTAAGGGGTAATTAATTATAACAATGCGGTGTTTACCTTCGTCGGTACCTGCGGCCTAAATGAGTGCTAAATTAGACTCAAACCACTTCAGTCCGTGTTTGAAGCACCCCGATATGCCAGACTAAATCATAATGATGGGGAGGAGAGAGCGGAGAGCCGCTCCTGTGTAACAACATAATCAGCAATTATAGCTAGGAAATGGGGAGAAGGGGGAATTTTATCTCATTAGAAGAGCCCGAGCAGAAAGTTTTTTTTTCTGTCACCAGCTCTTTTCTTTCGAATTCAAATGATCCCACTCTAAAGGTGAGGGATCTCAAATTTAATTCCAGTGCAGAAAGCCAGCCTAATTAGTGGTATACTTTGGCTAAAATATGAATGACATTTGCTCCAGCTTGCAGCGGCCTATTAATAGAGGGTGTCAGAGTGAAACATTAAGTGTATCATTCTTCTGTCAATTTATTTCTGTCATTATTGTTTCTTTATTTCCTCTGCCACATTATGGTCACTAATTTCTTCTCACTTTTATGAGATTCTTAATGTGGGCCTTTAATGAACTCCAAAAACTCAACCACAACTCTGAAATTAAAATACTAGTCTCCTGTCAGTGTGACGCGACAGAGTAAAACTTGAATAGTATCATTCTTCTGTCAATTTATTTCTGTCATGATTTTTCTTTATACCCTGCCACATTATGCCCACTAGTTTAATTCCATTTTTATGTGACTTGTTAATGTGAATTTTAGGTGGCTTTTAATCACCTCCAAATTTGTAGAATATCACAATAAATCATAACTGTATCCCCTCTTATGACAATTTATTTCTGTCATTATTTTTTATTTCTCCTTCCTTATTACAACTCCGAGTTTCATCTCCTCCTCTGTGACCTTTACATAGTTGCATTTTGAAAAGAGGGAGAACAGCCAAAGTTCCCCCTTTTACAGCATCTTGGCAGAGGTGGTGCCATGATGTGCTGTCCATACAGGGATGTTCTGTCCAGCCAGGAATGTTGTCCCTGTTGTTCTGTCCAGCCAGGAATGCTGTGCCTGTCCAGGGATGTTCTGTCCATCCAGGAATGTCTTGCCTGGCCAGGGATGCTCTGCCTGTCCCCACCATCCAAGCCCTGACTCCAGCATCACCCACGTTGGCACACAATGAGCTGTGCACCTTGACATGCCCCAATCCCAGGATCCTGGACCAGCATCCCCAACGTGCTTCACTTAAGGGTTGTTTTTTAATTAAATGACATTTCATTAACTCTATTGACTGAGGCCAGTCTAATTCACCTGTGTAATGAAAGGGTGTAATTAATTTGGGATGACGAGTCCCGTTTCCAGGGATGGCTGAGGGACAATCCGAGCACAATGAGGCTGCAGCACCAGGAGATGACGTGGGGTGTTCATCTCCTGTGACACACCCTGTGCCTCCCTTTACAGCAAAATTCTGAGAAGAAAACAACTTCAACAAACACAGAGACTTACACCAGTTCCTGGGCAGTCACTCACAAAATAAAAATTAAATAGTGTTTTTTCCATTTTTTCCTCCCTCAAATAGCAGCACATCTAAACTTCAGCCTGGCTGAGGAGAAGATGGAGTAATCCCCAGCCAGTCTTTTGGAGCTGTGCATAAAGCATCTGTAAATGATGAAAAAGGAGATGAGGGGGATCTTTTTCCCTGAGATGATTGCAAACACCATCGTTCACAGGCCTTTCCTTCTGCCTGGACCAGCATCATCACTCCATATCCCTGGTGGGGGTTGCCAGGCTGTGACTCCCCTTTACTCACGCGTGGAAACAGAGTGGGGAGAGCCAAAACACGCCACTGTCACTGCAGATCTGTTATGTGGGGCACTTCAGCCCTGTACAGTGCTCCAAAAAGAGGTGGGAACCATTTCTCTGGGGCTCAGGCCATCACACACCTTGGTCTTGGCCTTGTCCCAGCCATCCCTGCTGCCTGCACTCCTGACACGTTGGAGAATCCTGCAGTACCTCGTGAAATGAAGCCCACATATCTCAGATAGAGTAAGCAAATGGGCTTAAAGCCTTGTCCAGATGAATTGGGTGTGCCAGGAGGGAGATACCTTCCCAGGAGTGTGGGGTCATGTCAATGAAGGAGAGACGAGGAAAATCAGATGAGTCTGGAGCCACAAGTCAACTGCAAGTAGGTGGCTAGAACATGAACAAGATAAGACAATATTGACTTGGACTGGATTTTGGATGCGAAAGTGCTGACTTTCTCTCTAAATGATCCAGAGAAATGCACAGAGACCATGATGGTGCAGCTCTGCTGGTTTTGACTGTCTTGGACCCAAACCCCCTTCAACCCACCTGGTCAAAACTGCCACCGAAGACCCAAGGATGAGCATTTCTCCAGATGATTTAGCAGGAAAGTCAGCACCTGTACATCCTAAATCCTCCTGTGGTCAGGTGAACCCCTGGGGACACCAAAGGAGTGCTTTATTCCTTGGCTCAGGTGTCACCTGTGAGACTCCTGGAGGCTGAGGGAGCAGATACTCAGCGGGCACAGCCGCGCTCAGAGCGCTCCACACGCGAGCGCTTCCCTAAGTGGAATTTACTGCTCTCCTTTTTGAGCAGGGTAAAGCAAACAAATTGCACAAAGGAGAATTCTGCTGAGGAGCCTGGCACCGTATTTCCTGCCTCTGTCTGCCATTGCTAAGGCCGTAAGAAATACCACGACTTCAGCCTCCAGACTGCCATTAATTAGGTGGCGGCGTGTGACGAGCACGTGAAAGAGGCTCTCAGAAGATCTGCAGCAAGGACCAGTCCCAGGTACAGGCCTGCTGAAGGATGTGGAGTGTTTGTAGGGTTTAACTCGATCCATATTTACCTTTTATCCCAGGTTTTTTTCCTACGAATGTTCAAATACACACCCCAGGACTGGAGAGGTTGGCATCATTCTACTTGGACACCCAGTGACGTCTGCAAGAGATGCCTCAGACAAACTATGTTGGTTTCCTCCAAATTCGACTTCTTGGATATGTTTTAGACAGAAATTTTTACATTTTTAAGCTCAAGGACCTGAAAACAGAGAGGAGCTCTACACAACAATTGGATTTTGAGATCCATTAAATCAGGCTAAGCAGCCTCTGTGTGTAATATCACATTAACAAAGCCAACCATTGCTGTTTTACTAAGGCTGTCTACAGACTGTTAAAGCATGAAAGTCCCATAATTTCATAAAAATCCCAAGTATTCCAATTTCCATACAGTAGTGCTTTTGTATCTCATTTAAAACGAGTAACAAGCTTACTCCATACATACAACAGATCATTAACTTGATAAGAAACAAGGAACATATTAAGTGAATATTGTGTTGTGCTGGCAAAACAAATACAGAAGAGAAATTTGCTAATGCAAAAGATTTTTTTGTATCATTAAGAGCGGGTCATCTTTTGGTATTTAAATAAGCAGATTGAATTCCATCATGGACTGGATTTTTTTCCCCCATACTCTAATTTAAAGCGAAAGCACAAGGTGGAATAAGATCTGTACAAAAGTGAAAGACTCAGGTCAGATGATGTTATTAATTATATTTTATTTATTTTTTTGGAAGGTGAAATAATCTGAGACATTATCTTTTACAGTTTTACTTCTCCTTTTGTCTTTCCAGCCTTGCAAATTCTGAAGGCAAAGAGCTGTTTTTATTTTCATCTAGTCTGTGTTTCACATTTGGAAGAGTCTGTTTAACTCCATTTCAATATTTGCCTAAACAAAAAGTGGATTTTAAACCTATGCAGCTTGTACCAGTAACACGCATATCAATTTTAATTACAAAAAGGTCAAAACTTTCCATCTAATTTCACATTAAAGTGCTCTTTAAAATTCCAGCACACTGGAGAGGGAAAAACATTAACAAAAAAATATTTACACATGGGGTGTCTTTTAAAGAATGAAATATAATCATCTCAGAAAAAAGGCCTAAAGGGGGAATGTACCAAGAGGACTGAGGCTGGTGGGATGGGAAATAAATAAATAAATATAAATATATATATATATATATATATATATGTGTGTGTGTGTGTAGGCAAACATAGGCATCCCCACACGCTGCTTATACATAAATGTGTCTGCAAAATTCGCAGTTCTTCCCCTGCGACCATGGCAGGGCCTCAGAGTGACTTCCTTTGTCTTAAATTGAATATTTGGGGTATTTTTTTGTAGGAAGAACTCTTGCCTGAGTGTTGGCAAATGTGTGCTGCTGGGTGCCATGGCAGGGATGCAGGCGCTGCTGGATACAGACACAGGAACTTCTGGATGCAAACACGGGGACGCAGGAACTGCTGGATGCAGCTGGAGGGATGCAGGAACTGCTGGATGCAGCTGGAGGGATGCAGGTGCTGCTGGATACTGCTGGATGCAGGGGCAGGGGTGCAGGTACTGCTGGTACCAGTGCAGGGATGCAGATGTTGATGGATAGAGCTGTAGGGATGCAGATGTTGATGGATGCAGCTGTAGGGATGCAGGTGCTGATGGCTACAGCTGCAGGGATTCAGGTATTTCTGGGTACCACTGCAGGGATGCAGGGGCTGGTGAGTACGACTGCAGGGATACAAGAGCTGCTGGGTATCACTGCAGGGATTCAGGTGTTACTGGATATCACTACAAGGATGCAGGTCTTACTGGATAACCCCACAGGGATGCAGGTGCTGCTTTCTTTGGCTGCAGGAGAAGAGAGGCCCCAAGGCATCAGCTGCATTTCAGAATCACCCTGAAAGGCCCAAAAGGTTCTCTGTAAAGCACCTTTTCCAGCTCACTTTAGGGCTTTCCTTTCCAGGAGGACAAAATTCCCTATTTATTTCCTTTGGTATCTGTATTTAACGGGCTGATTTCTGTTAGACATTGGGAAAAATCCTTAAAAAGATGACAGGGGAGACGATGGACAGAGCTCTGGAGCTTGCAGACTTCTGTGGTTTTTTTTTAATTCTGTCAGATGGATATTGACTGACTTTCTAATACACACTCCTCTAATTCTTAATTAGAATGACATAGCTAATTAATAAGTTTTTTCCAATTATAAATTAACTTAGGATCAGAACTCTGGCTTTGCATGTAATTTCCTATAATCGCTAAAGCTACTGCAAAAACATGTCTCCTACCAACCGTAACTTTTTTATTTAACACAGACAGACAAGTTCTCACTGGGTTTAAATTTTACAGCAAATTATCTCTGTTGGGATTTATGAAGGGAAATTAAAAAAAAAAAATCAGAAGAGTTTTCTCAGTTCTTTTTTCCCCCCTCCTTTTTTTTTTTTTTTAATGTTTCTTTCTTTCTTAAACAAAGTAACATCTCTTAATGGACAATTTCTTTCCGAGATTTAAAAGGAATTCATCTTAATATTTTAATGTTATTACAGGGAAGGAAGAAAGAGAGCAGGTGATAATTCGTTTTTTCATAACTGTTACCACCTTTTCATGGTTTCTGCAAAAATGATTTGGGAGGATCCCGCATGCTGCTCATTTATAGAATCTTAACTGGAGAGACACTTATCTCTTTAGTAATGAACCAGTGTAATTAAAGGTGGGAATGTGGAAGAGTTCAGGCACTGGCAACATGTCACATAGTTGGCTGCTGCAATTCCTCGGTGGTTTATCAAAGACTACTCCTTTAATATGGAGATTACACTTATGTACTTGTCTGAACTTGAAAGGCATTTGCCTAATTTACTTATTAATGAGATGTAAATCTATTTGTACGGCACGTCACAAGTTTCCCGAAATCGCTGCTACTTAACCGGTGATAAACCCTATGATTTAAACGAAAAATAATACATTTAGCTTTCCACATTCATTCTGTTAAAAATTGATATAGTCTATGTTAAATTTATTAATATTGCTTGCTGTCATTCAGTTTGCAGCTCTTACTGAAATATGACTTGACAGCGGCCGCATTAAAGATGTATGCCATTGTATTCAACAAAGATTAATGAAGCCCGGTAAAAATAGCTGTAAAAGAGAAAGTGATCCGAATGTAAAATCAGTGAATTAAATGAGGCCTTGCATACCATTTGTTAATATGCATGAGGAGGGAGGCAGCGAATGAAAATGTCTCCCTGCAAAGTTCATTTGGGAATGTTTCAATATTGTCTGAATATCACCAAACTATTGAACGGCGGCTTAATAGAGCCCCCGCGTTCCGCTGAGGTCCAGGGAAAGGCTGGAGACAAAACCTGCTTCACTTGCAAGCAGAAGGGAAGCCTGCAGTAAAAATAATAATAATCTGAGCCTAAGAATATAAATACCGACAGGATGGCTGTGTGTGTTCTCCTCCTTCTTCTCCCCTCTCCACTTTTCTCTGTCTACGGTGGAGTCTTTCAATATTAAAACCACTTGTGCTGGAGAGCTTTAATGCTCCGTGTCTCTTTCTGTGGAAGAATTGCATGAGGCAACACTTAAAAAGGCTCAGATTCTCCGGATTTCTGGGAGGTTAACGTGTCTGTCTGTCTGTGTGTCACAGCTCCTCGTACGGCGAAAGACTTCCCAGACTTCTTTGAATATTCTTCGCAGAGAGTGATTTATTTCCCCAGCCCTCATTATAAAACGCTCCTGAATTTCTAACGCACGGGTTAAGACTTTCAGATAAATTAACGCTGACAGAAAATAACGTGCAGGAGTCACAGTGTAAACACGTTGTATTTATCAATCAAGGCATTTTTGATGGGCTTGAGCTGTTGCTGATGGGCTCGTTTGCAGGTTTGAGCACCAAGTCAAAGATTTGCAGAGAAAGACCGTTCCGAAAGATTTCGCTTCGCTGGTTTCAAAATATATATTAATCCTGCTGCCCCTTTGGTAGTAAAGTAGTTAATGCACCCGAAAGACTGTCAGCTTGGAGGCAATTTGGAGGTATAATGTGTACACGTGTGGTGTAAAAGCTTGTAGAAAAGCTCTGCCTAAAGCATAAACTTTCCCAAAAGAGGGAACACGGGTGTTTAAACCGAGGCAATTCAGAGGGATTTTTCTCAGCTGACACCACCTGATTTTGCCATCTCAACAGGTCCCTAGGTGTGCAGGGGGTTCTGCCTCCCTGGGATGGAGCATGGGGCTGGCTGCTGTCCTGGCCCAGGGGTGAAGGAGGAGGGAGGCATCAAGCCAAGTCCTACAACTCCCCTGCAGCTGCAACAGAGTTGAAAAAATTAAATCTTTGCATTTAAGGACACAGAATGCTCAAGTTTTTGTGTTTGAGTGTTCTCAAACAGGCAAGCTATTGGATCAGACCAATTTGTTTAGCCCCAAACTAGTGAGGCAAGTGGCAAATAAAGTTACTGACTTACTAATTCAACTGACTTACTTGCTAATTAAAATTATTAACAATTTGCATTTTGAGGAAATCTTTCTCTTCCGTGAAATAAATTGATGTATGAAACAAAGGAGGAAAAAAGACCACTCAGTTCACATATAAAAATGTCCTGACTTATTTATTCCCATATTTTGCTGTTGTTGAGACTTAAGAAACTTTGAGTAGCAGGTTCCATGATGCTTCTGCATTAATTACAAAGAAGGAGCCACGGGTCTAAATTTGGGATTTTTAGGTTTATTTTGTATCTCCATTTAAAAATAATTTT
This sequence comes from Pitta sordida, assembly GCA_013390025.1. Classification (NCBI taxonomy): domain Eukaryota; kingdom Metazoa; phylum Chordata; class Aves; order Passeriformes; family Pittidae; genus Pitta; species Pitta sordida. The sequence goes on along the minus strand of WEKX01013567.1, from coordinate 358,020 downwards.
TTTACAAAAATTTTCCTACCTCTTTCTCTCATCAAGGGACCAAAAGACGAGATGATGGAAACACTTTTACTCTATTTTTTTAAAAATAACTTTCAGGTTATTTTAGAGAAATCTTAACTAGCATAAGGATAGCAAGCTCTGAATTAGAATTTTTAAAATGGTATATATGTATTGAACCCCAGATGACACAAGAAATTGCTTTTAGCAATCCAACGTCCTTCAAACGTCATGTTGGAGGAAACTCCTGGTACCCATGGAATATCTGCTCTTGCCTCTGCTTAATTAAGAACATTTGTCCAGCTGCAAGACTTTAGTTCATCAAGAGTAGACATTAAAAAAAGAAACAGCAAACACCCAATGGGAGAAGGAGAGAAGCTCCTGCCCTTCGGCTTCCCAGCTCTTCCTGATAGAACTAATTAAACCCATTCATAAGGAAACTTGTGCTAATGGTCTCACACAGGCTACTGGGGCTTGGCTTTGGCTGCAGCATTAGCACCCCGTGGAATGACCTATTTGCTTCCCCAGTCCCTCAGTCCTCTGAACACAGCGTGACACAACACCAGAAGGCAAGGGCCTGGATAATGAACTAACACAATTAGCACGAGGCCGCTCCTGTTTTATTCTTATTTCTTCTGCTTTTCACCCATCCCAAAGTTTGGCCGCTGCTCGTGGACGCCCTTCCCCTCATCCAGGCAACTCCTGCCTTCTGCTGCACCTCACATTAATGTCCTACTGGTTTTGAGGTGGCAAACAAAGCTCTGTGACAGGGAAAAAGAGGGGGAACTCTTGAATGTGTGAATTAGAAAGGTTAAAAATTTGTTAACTGGTGTAAGGAGGAAGTTTTTGCTCTGGAAGAAGTTTTCTCTGAGCAGAAATAACTGGTGGAAAGGGCAGGATCTCTGCTTTTTCCTATGGGAAAAGTCTTTTTCTGGGATTTTTCTCCCCCTAAGCCCACTCCAGGCTGTACCCCCTGCGACAGCCTGGCCAAAAAGGTCAAGTAGAGGGAGAGGAGCAGCGGCACTGACTGACTGCATGGGAGAGGGGAAGCTCATGGTGCAGCTGCAGCTTCAGTGTGGAAGTGAAACCCAGAGCAGCTCTCAGGGAACAGCTGAAGTGACTAGAGATGCATTTCAGTGATTAATCACAGTAGGACTTGATCTCTGTCTGATCCAAAGTGGGTGCCCTTTCGTAACTTTGTGTTTCAGGAAGAAATCAGGAACAAAGGACAGACCCTGGAAAACACACCAAAGAAGCAAATCCCGCACCCCTGCTGGTGGAGTGTGGCCAACCCTTGGGAACAGTAACCCCAGGGTTGGGAGAGCAAGGAAGTCACCACTGACGATCTGTCAAACAAAATCTCCAACAACTGGTTCTTTAAATAATTCATTTGGAATAATTCCCTTCTTGATCCTCACGTGCTTTAGGTAACAATATTTCAGGAGACAAGGGGCCTGGATGTATATCCTGGCCTCGTTGCCTTCAGACACACCTCCGCTCTCCCCAGTCTCAGCACCCTTTCCATAATTCTCTATTTTTTGGTGTTTCTTGACCCTGACATCATCCATGGGCCTCCTTTCAACGTCCTTCTGGGCTTGGCAGAAACCCTCTGGGAAAACTCTTTGTCTCCCAGTTCCTGCAAAGAGCACAAAGACATGATCAAACACCACATCAGCCTCACCTCACATCAGAGCTGGCCCCTGCAACGTCCCTCTTGCATTTGAAACAGGAACATGTTTCAAAAGGAAGTGGGGGGAGAACACCCACATCTATGATTTCTTTTTTTTTCTTATAATCCTCAGATTTGTCATTTTGGTTTGGTTGTGACCCTCTGGAAGAGACAAACACCCCAGTTTTGATTCCCTTGGGCTTTCTTTTCACCCCTGGTTTGCTGCAAAAAGCTCCCAGTGCTGAGCCTACAGCAGCAGTGGTGTCTCCTCACTCCTGCAGCAACACAAACATTCCGACAGCCTTAGTAATTCCCCATTTATTTTGTTGCAGCAATTTCATTAATTATAAACCTGTTCAGTGTTTGACAACGAGCTGTGGCGATGGGTTTGTTTACAAATAGGTTTAACACTGAGGATGTTGACTGTATTAAAAAAAAAAAATATATATATATATAAAATGGTCCTTTCCACAGAAATGTTAGTCCCTCGAGTGGAAAATAACCCTTAGATTCCACTAGTAAAATTTTAATTTTCAAAAATGCTACACATTTGCTATAAATAGCTGTCATCTGTCAAATAAACGGAGCAAGTCCTGGGAGCCTCCCGATCAAAGGAGACCATTTCAGAGGCAGCCTTTGTCTTAAATGGGTCTGTAGACATGGCTTGTGTTGGTTTTTGAGTAATCCCAGCCTGTTTATAATCTCATCTATTTCATGGAGAGGATATGAAAATAGCTCCCCACTGTATGAAAATTATCTATATTCCAGTGCAGACAATATAGTCAGTCTATTGAAAATAATGGAGTGAACTCAGCTACGCAGTTTATTTCAATGTGTGAAGTCTTTGCACATCATAATATCGAATAAACTCTGCTGAAAACATCATCCCCATATAATTGTATTATACAAGAGTAGTGTCACCTTTTGTTTAGAAGAGTACCATTACACTTTTATGATATACTTTAAGGAGAACTAGATGGTACCATTGATTCCTGCGCTAGCATTTTACATCAAAAGACCTATGTCTGCAGCCCAGGTCACTGAAATCACAAATGAAGTGAATTTAATGGTCTAAGTTTGGTCTCCAGAGGACAACAGAATAGTTAGTACCATCATAAAGTCTGTCAATGTAGCCCTTTTGGCAGGTTTTTGTTGATAATAGGCTTGAACTGCAATCTTTACACCGTGGTATAAGAGGATCTGTTAAAGCGGGCGTCGGATACTCGGGAAGAATAAAGTAGGGAAGGCTGCAAAGCACAATATTGTGCACACCTGCACTGTACCTAGAGTAAGGTTAATGCAGTAATATCTGTGTGAAAACTGCCTCACCCCCACATTAAAAGCAGCTTATCATTAGGGATTACCAAGCCACTGCACCAGCTGCAAGTCTTTACTTAAAGACTTAAAGGTAAAGCTCTTACAGTTCCCAATCCAGTGACATTTGCAGCTCACTATAATTTATTGAATATCTTCCAAAGAGCAAACACAGGATTTCTCTTGGTACTGTTTTAGTTGGGTTGTAAACGTTTGCCATTTACCAAGAGGAGAAAAAAAAAAAAAAAATAAAGGCAGGCACATTTACACTTTTGCAAAGCATCATGTAATATTTTGAACCTGTCTTTTCATGCCGACTCTTTTCATGTTCAATCTAAACAGTGTTTACTCATTTAAAGTCTTGTTACAGCTCAGCTATGAAGTACAGTGCACACACACCTTCAAAGCTTCCGTGAGAGCACCTCGTTCCCAGGTTTCATTAGGAAGACCCACTTGCTTGTCTGAAGAAAATGTGAATTTTTAAAACTTCTCATCGCAGACATTCAGCAACGTTCCCCCTTCAGCACTTCATAGTCCTGCCACAGAGACCTTTAGAGACTTAATACAGATAAGAATCCTGAAAAGAGAATTTATTGAGGTTATCTCCATTTAGAAGGCACGCTGATCTATTGGTGAAAATTAAAAGGAAATGGTTAAATAAGCCAAATTACACGCTGGGTGAGGAAACATTTCCTTCGCCTCACCAGTAACATGCATGCAAATTATATTAATAGGCTATAATTATGTAAACTTTATTATGTGTGTTAAAGATAACATTAAAATTATAAGACAAATGACACTTAATCACCAATGGAGGGCAATGATAAAAGAGTCAGCAAAATTAACAGGAGTCATCAGGATTGTTGTGGTTGTTCCAGTCAGAGGAGGACAACGAGCCATAACATTTTAAATAATAATAACTCCTGCACAGCACTGGTCACTGTGAAACTGCTTTACAAACATTAACTAATTATTAAACAAGCATTTAGAGCCTCCTTGTTAAATATATTCCCTGGCTGCAAATATTCCCGTGCTTAAAACAACTCAGGAGGCGGATGTTGGGCTGGTCTTCCTTGCCCCAGCCTCTCCCAAATAGAATTTGCCAGGATAGCAGAATAATGGCTTGTATCCTACTGAATACTCAAGAAGATGGAATTAGTGTCCTGGACAAGCCACTTGGCTTCATAGCTCTTGATAATTCACACCCAGAGTGGATTTTCAGTTGGGACTATCTTTCCCACTTGTGTTGGCTTTCCTGGATCTGTGCCCAGCCGTGGCACCCAAAGCCAAGGTCTGGGCATGGCAGATTCTACTTTGCTTTCTTTTATCCCAGGATGAAAATTTCCCTTCCACCAAGGAGTTTTGGTGACTTACTCCCTGTTTCCAGGCAGCTGAAGAAGCAAGAGACCCTCTAGAGAGGAGCTCAAAGCTCCATTGAGCAGCAGGATTTCTGCTAGAAGAGCATCAGCAGAACTCGTCCAAATTTATCCAAGCTGACAGGGAGACCCCAAATCCTCACTATGGCCAAAAAAGGTATCCTTGTGCTTTGGCAGCTGTGCCAAAGTATGAAGTGTCCCTGCCTCACCAGGAGCAGATATTTCTGTTTGTGCAGGGCCTTCACTACAAGTATTTTTGCTGCTGCAGAAAGGACATTAATCACAAGCTTATCAGCTCCTTCTGTTGTATCCTTCAGTAGCAACTTCACTGCCAAAATACCCAGAAAGATGGGAAATTCTCAAAGGTTTTAGAGTTTGCAGAAGACATCACTCAATCTTGGTGCAAAACTTGCCTCAAAATTTTTGATTCCTCAGCAGAAACTTATAGATAGATACATATGTGTGTGTGTATAAACTTTTAGATTAAAACAGATCAGAGACTTTGGAGTTAATGCCAAACTGAAACACTTTAAATAAAACCCATCTCTGCATCAAAACTTCAGTTACTCCTGCAGGTTCCCCCCTCCTTAAAGTGGCCACGAAATCAATAATGTCATTTTTTTCTACTTTCCATACAAGAGGGACCACTAAAAAAATGAATGGTTATTTAACAGTATTGTCAGTACAGCTTTGGAATATAAAATTCCATAAGTACAAATCCAATATGGAAATTCTCAGGATTGTTACAGAAAAGAAAATATTGGGGATATTGAGTTTTACATCCCAAAAACCCTATATGGCGCAGAGAAATATAAGCATTGTACTGTAATATAAGTATTTCCTCAGTGCTCAAGCACTGGGGAAAGGGAAACTTCTTTCTGCCTGTAATCCCCTTCTGAATAACAGCTGATAGAGGCAATAAAGATCATGGAGATTTTACTGTGGAAAAAAAATACAAGACATACTGTTACTTCATAATCCAAAAAGTTATTTGGTTTCACTTTTGTGTTCAGTATTAATATTTGTAATTGAATAATGTTGTTTATTTTGAACCGAGAGATTAAAAAAAAAAAAAAGAATTATTTATTTAGAATAAAAGAAATGCTGAGCACACAACCAGTCTGTCCTTGGCATAGATGAGAAATTTATAAACACTCCACCCGATGACAGGTGAAATTCAGGGATTAAACACGAACAGGAGTGAGGTACCACAGCTCTCCGACTCTTCCAGGCTGTACTCAGCATATAAAAGTCTCTCTTCTCTGAAGGCATAATGTGCTCTTTAGTCAGAGCTTTTGTTCTCCTGCCTGTCCAAAACCACAGCACCTCGTTACGTACCAGGCAGATGGGCATTTAATACCCCTGGAAGATGGAAACACACCAGCCCCGATTTGCTGACGACTCCTCAGCTCTCCGCCTGAGCCTTTGATCTGTATTTTCCAAACTTCATAACAAAACTTCAAGAAAAAACAAAACAAAACAAAAAACCGCCAACAAAAACTATTAGCTGCAAATTAGACATTCTCATGGAAGCCTAGAATTATTTTTCAGGACAGAGGGCTCAATTTCCCAATCTCAGGTGTATGATTAAAATCAATTAAATCACTCTTCCAATGTCAGCGGCAAGATTCTCCTGACAAATGAAATTATGCGAGAAAAGTGTTCTCTTCACTCTTCAACCCTTTCTCAGCATCACTCACATCCACAAATGAGATCAAAATTTTCAGCTCGGGGATTTCAGAGATATTTTCCATAAGAACATGAAAAATCCCAGGAACCCTATGTAAGTAGACTTTATAGTCTCTAGTGGCGAGATGCTGATGGCCTCTGTATGTTAGATATATTCATGACTAACTCAAATGAAAAGTTCGAGAGGAATTTAACCATTTGGGGACTGCACGAGCATTTTTTTCATAAATTAAAGTTTTAACGGCAGAATTATGTACCAGACTCTGGGATACGTGTAGTAACCTTTCTGTGTCTCTTTTCATTCCCAGGGAAGTCCCTTGTGGCTTTACCCTATTGAAAACCTGAATTTTATCAATCTCTCTCAGCTGCTGGCAGACACGAGAGCAGCAAAGCGGGCTAGACTTCAAATGACCACATCATTTGCAGAGGCCCTGAAGGGTTAATAGTTACTTACACTGGTATTCCTTGAGACAAAACAAGGGGTGTTATCCTTCTAAAAAGGTAGAGAAATAAACCTTTGGAAAAGAAGCGCCACTTGAAAGGCAGAGATATCTCATTTCCAGAGGTGTTCTGAAGTGGCTGAACTGTACCTTCAGCAAATTATTTACCTCTTAATTTGTTAAAACATATGGGCTTAGAGGTAACTTTGCCCATGAGGCGTACATCTATATTATATGCTTGTTTGGTTTGACTTCATTTTCCTTGGAGACTTGAACAAATGTTTTCCGCATTTCATAAGTTGTTGTTTTTTTTCCCTCCCCTCACGTGTTCGAGGCAGCAGTGTTACATATGTATTTTGTTTCTTTTGACTCTAGTTAAAGAGGAACGTGCTAATTTACAGCAGAACAGGCAAAGTGGAGCAATGTTTCAGGCTGAGAAACGCAGCCTATTTATAAACCTGTGCGGGAGCCGCTTTCCAGCTCGTTCCATCCAGATCCACGTTGGCCAGGCTGGATTTTGGGTTGTTTTCAAATCACTACAAACAACCTATTTCTCTGCAAAACAGAAAACAAAGGATTTGTCTGTCATTGTGTAATTTTTTTCTTCTTTAATATAGAAGAATAGAGCAACCAACAAACTCCACACAAAGTCTCTGTTGGAAGATTGTGGGTTTAAATTGGATATTGGGGAAAAATTCTTGGATTGAGGGTGGGGAGGCCCTGGCACACGCTGCCTCATCCCTGGAAGTGTCCAAGGCCAGGTTGGATGGGGCTTGAAGCCACCTGGGCTAGTGAAAATTGTCCCTGCCCATGGCAGGGGATGGAATGGCTTGAGCTTTAATGTCCCTTCCCACCCAAACAATTCTGGGATTCTGTGATATCTCAGTTTCTCAGCAGAAAACCACTTACTAAGCACTTGAAAAATGGCTTGTTTTTCTCATGGATTTTAAAACTAATATTTGAGTTAGTGCAATGAGCACCAACAGTTGTGGAAATAGCACCATTCATCTGGGATGGGCTGCAGCTGGAAAAGTTGATAGGTGGGATGTCCCCTGAGTATCAACCAGTGTGTGAGCAGAGCTGACTGAAGGACAGAGTGAAGCATAGGAGATGTGAGAAAAAATGCCCATGTGATCTTATTTCATTAACTAATTGATCTTCTTTGGAAGTTCTGGTCAAGTATTCACAGCTGTTGACAATTTCTTGCCATGTTGTGTTAGGTGGGTTGTGTCAAGGGAGCTCTCAAAAAGCCCAGCAGAGCGACACCTCTCTTGTATTGCCTCATGTCCTTTGCCCTCCATTCCATGTAACCCAGGAATTTCTTCAAGCAAGATTCCAGCTGGACCAATCCCATTTCCGTCTCTGTCCCTGGTATCAAGACCCTCAACCCAGTGTCCACCATGGTCGTGTCTCATAGGGAATATCTACACAGACATGGCTCCAAGGTGGGATTTCCACATATTTTCCTCATTCTCTTATCTTACTTTACTACAATATGGAGAAACTGTAGTAAAACTTGATTGTTTTGAAATGATAACTTGATAATTGTCATCCTCAGGAGGCTCGAAGGCGTCTTCTCCTTCTTACTTTTTTGGGGGTTTTTTTCTGTGTGTGAAATCAACACCTCAAAGTGCTTTTTGGTTTTCCACTTGTTTATTCCAGCCATAAATATTTTATCACTTAAAAAGGGAAGCAATGCTTGCTCCTAATTGTTTTTGATTAAATATGCTAATTACTTTTTGGAATATTAATGACACATACGGTACTAAATGTTTTAATAATGCAATGAAATAAGCCAGCAAATATAACTACAAATTAACCTGAAACTGCTACATGGCTTCCATAACTTTGTGTTATAACAACACAAATCTGAAGGAAAACATCAAAGACAAAACAATATTTCTTCCTTGGTGTCTGGAGTTCTACTAAACAAGAAAACTAAACCAAACAAAATCCCTGAGTGAACAGGAAGCTGCCACACTTTGGGATCACTTTTCTTCACTGCAGCACAAGGAGAAGAAAAATAAAACCCAATTGAATATTAGAATGTCTCACCAGAGATGCTGACCATGAAAAGGGCCATAAAATGTGCCTTCAAAATGGTCTTGAAGCTCGTCTTTGAGGAGCAAAGAGGTGGTAACAGTTCTGATGCTGAATTAGTCTGTGATGACCCAAACAATCATCAGTAGGGAAACATTAAAATTTTGCCATTGATAATTATTCCCACTATTCTTACTGGACTTAGAGTAGGCAGATAGTATTTTTATTTTTAATTATTTTTTTCTTGCTTTAGAGCAGATCAAGGCTCTTTGTTCAGGGGCTGGCAAGAGGGGGACACCTCTGCTTTTCAAAGCAGGCTGGGAATGTGTTCACAGGCTGAAATCAAGCTCCCTACCTATGGCAGGCTCCCCAATTCCCAGGACAATCACACTGACACAATTAAATCCTTCCTCTTCTGTGACAGAGCTCCATGCAATGGTTAGGATTACATTACACTGAAAATAATTAATATTGGGGAGGTTTTTGCATGTTTGTGTGTTAAAGACTTGACCTTTTGATTTGTTTTTCCCTCAGAAATGTTTTGCAGTCTAATGGTTTGTATAACAGTTCAAAGTTGCCAGATAGTCTGGCAAAGATTTCCTGAGTAACTAAGGTTGTATTTTACCATCCTGGATACTGGTTTTGTCTTCTGTGGCGTGGAAAACATTCATGGGAGTTCGTTTTCATCAAATTTGGTAGAACAGGAGTGTTTTCCTGCTGGGAACGATGCACCAAACACTGCAATCAATATGAGTGTTGCCAGTGTTGGAACAGCAAAGATAAAGAGCAACAGGAAAAATGGTTATTGGGAAATAAATATTTTAAAACCTTAGAAATTACTGTGGAGTAACAGTTCGCTTGTTGCCCAGGCGGTGGAAAAGTGGTGTCAGTGTAGGAACAGTGTTTAATTGTCAACAATTGATAAGAAATTGATAATTTCTTGCTAATTGAGAAGGAAAATCCAGCAAATTTTCCCTGTCAGGTATTACCACTGGCTCTGTTATTAGTGGCACATTCAGCTCTCGAGGCTGCAGCTCTTCTGTGCTGACCTGTGGGTCTCTGAAGGAAACACTCTGGGAATCCTTCCTCTGAGATGTGCCTTGAACATATGGATGTGTCTTTGACTGGACTTTTAGCTGTGACACATCCATGCTTTGCTAGCCAAGCCTGAATTATTAAATGATGATATGGACTATGCCCATAGAGGACCTAGGACCTGCTTCTGAAATGCTAATAAAGCCAGCAGGAAAGAATTCCTTAGGTTTTTCTCATGGATTTAATTTCTTGAGTTGAGAAACTCAGGTAACTGGAATTTTAAACCAGCTCGAGTTTGATATTTGGGAGCCTTCCATGGAGGAAATGCTTTTTTGTTCAGATTAAAATTGATCTTGAAACACATATTTGTCTGAAGATCAGCAAAACCTAAAAATTCATTTACAAATTGAGTTTAACTCCGAAGGCCTGTGCCCTTCTTGGTTGAATGATGGACTGAGACTGGAGTGACAAAATATTGAAATTAAAATTAGCCTTTTGTTATTTTTAGTCCATGGAAATGCTTAAAACTGTGAAATGTTTATTCTTGGGAGATTTGAGTCAAATTTTGCAGACCTTGAGGGTTCAGCTGTTTGGGAATCAACCACTGGGTGCTGGTTGGGCCCAGTAATAGTTTTACCATTAACTTTGGGAGTTGGAATGGGACAAAAATGAAGAGGGAAGGGGTTTTGGCCCTTCTCATCTTCCTTTCCCCTCTCGGGGTGATTGGAATTGAGGTGGGAATCCTTTGAAGAGGGACACTGGGAAGCTGTGTTTTCCAATGGCTCCAGTAACACCCCGGGCTCATGGGCAGAGTCCAAACCTGGACATGGGTGGACAGAGGCAAAACATGCAAGAAAAAGAAGAGCTAATTAAGTCTATAATCCAGACAGAAACTTTGGTAAAGCTCAAACCCGCACAAAGGAAATAACCCAGCAGACTTTGACGTTGCCGACGTTTTAACCTCACGGTCAAGGCCAAACCCCAACCATCAAACACATAAAAAGCACAAAGTCGAGGCAGGGCTAAAGAAAGGACTGGAGCAACAGACAGTTTTATCCGAGTGCTCTTTCAGTAGCTTCAGCTTCCCACCCCAGGGACGCTTCACCTCTTGGGCTCCATCAATCCACTTCCATGCTCCGAGCCCTCTGCCACCTCTCCAGCCCGGGAGTGATGAATGAGCAGAGACAGTGGGTTGCTGTGTACATGTCTGCTTGGGACTGAGGGGAGAATATTCATCTCATTCCACTCGTGACCTTTCCCTGTTCTGCAAACCCAAAAGGTCTGGGCTGCATAATCACATCTCGGGATAAAAGATAAGTGAACTACCAAATAAATAGTGGAGTGTTTACATGACCTTATGGTTTTACAGTCCATATTAATTTTTAATTGCACTGTTAAAATATAGTAAATATCTATTATACAAATTAAGTGGTAATAGGTATTTGTATTTTTTTTCATGAATTAATCTTAAAATAAGCTGATTACATAAATCTTTAGCCAAGCAGTGGCTAATCCTGGGCACAAACATTACTTTGATAAGATACATTCAAACAAACATTTTTGTGGCAAAATGTTATCAGATACTAACACATAATTAGTCTAAGACATTTGGTTCAATGCGAGCCTTTTCGAGTTGTGATCATTAAGTGAAGGTATTGGGAGAAATCCAAAAGGGAGCAGAGGATTGTAAGCACTTCAGAGTTCCTTTGTGGATTCCGATTAGGCTGCTGGATTCACTGCTGTTTCCTTATGTAAACATATTCACATATTGCCATGGTGGGGAAATCTTTATCAAATTATTGGCAAACAAAGCGATGTTCGTGGAGATGAAATTATTATTCACCCGGATCCGTATTGGGCTGAAAGGGAAATTGGGAAAGAGGATCAGAACTGATTCAAGGAGTGGAACCCCAACTCCATTCTGAGTATCAGGAGTGAGAACTGTCACCACAAAGGATGGGGAAAGAGGAATAGCCAGACATATGTGCATTGATGTTGGCTTTTTGTGCATAGGTTTAGTTCTCAGCCTGTGTTTTTTATTTGAAATTACAGGACTTTTAATATTGCCTACATTTATTTGGGTAAATTTCTGTATTTTGCAGCAGTGTGCTAAAAGTATTAAACCAAAAGGACTCATAATAACTTCATTTACTTCTCCAATACTCCGAAAGGACTATTGATTAATACATAATAAATAAAGGTTTTTAAGATGCTTAATAGTGGCTTAATAGTGGAATCTAGTAAATACTTAATTAGAGAAGGTTATTGAACTCAGACAATGGCCATTTGACGTGCTGGCATGTGGAGGAATAGCCTCTTAATTGACAGAAAATTCCACTGTATGGAGCCTGATACAAGGATTTTTAGCAATAGGCTGCAATGGTGGGGATGGAACCACTTGGTCAATGCACTTTCTATCGATGCAGAACATTAATAGCTCCATGGAAGAGCTTCTAGGGATGCTGTGTGTGCCCAGAACCAGGTATAGTATCTCCAGGAATTCTTTTTAATTCTAAAAACTCACTGCACATGAGCACAACACAAGGAAATTTCTTGGGTGTTCCCACGGTCCCTGTGGAATTGCTGAATCCACTTGGGATCCCTGTGGCCACAGGGAGGTGCAGACTGTCCCACTCCTCTCCGTGTGCCTCCCATTCCCAGTGTGATCCCTCAGCTCTGGTTTTATTAATCGTACCACAAATTGTTCCAGCTACAGGGTGGATCAGTCGCAGAATTATGGAATGGTTTGAGCTGAAAGAGACCTTAAAATTCATCTATACCAACCCCCTGCCACGGGCAGTGACACTTTCTTCTATCTCAGGCTGCTCCATCCTGGCCTTGGACACTTCCAGGGATCCAGGGGCAGCCACAGCTTCTCTGTACAACCTGTGCCAGGGTCTCCCCACCCTCTCAGGGAAGAATTTCTCCCTAAAATCTAACCTAATCCTGCCCTCTGGCAGTTTGAAACTATCTCCCTTGTCCTCTCACTCCATGCCTTGTCCAAGTCCCTCTCCAGCTGTCCCAGAGCTTCTTGAGGGGTTGGAACGGGCTCTGAGCTCTCCCAGGATCCTTCTTTCCTCCAGGTGAACATTCCCAGATCTCCCAGGTTGGCTCCAGAGCAGAGGGGCTCCAGCTCTTTGATAACTTAGTTCTCCAGCATCCTGCAGGTTCTTTTTCCTCTCAAATGACTTAGCAGCCTCACTGTACACCCTAAACACCTTTATCCACGCATTTTCCCTGTACTGAGAGCTGAAGAAATCATGACTCCAGTGTTTTCCTCAAGAGACTTTGTCCTTTCCAACCCCCTGTACTGCCAAGTCTCTACATCTTATCCAGGACCAGCTACTGAGCATCTTTAGAGCAAAAAAACCCCACTTATAAAGCATCTAAATCCAAACAAGTCACCAGCCTGTTACACTCTGCAGGGTCACATTTTAAAGGCTCTGGATATTTTTACCCATCAAGTGGAAAAACTCGGGATTTCCTGAGTTCAGAAGTTTGGGCTGTGGTGCCTGCGGGTGTTGGTGGGTTAAAAGCAGCATTTCTGGCTTTGAAAGGTGTTATTTTGAAAGTTCTCATGAGCAAAGCAATTGTTTGCCTTTCCACTTACAGTGTTTGGTTTCTTGTTCCATGAAGCAGAGACGGTGTAACTAAGCTGCTCCTCGCAGCTCTAAAAAAAAATAATAAATTGCAAATTTCTTAGAGATGCTGTTTTCTTTCCAGTCTCTCCCCTCACTACACAAACACTGGAGGCAGGAGCTGTGTGAAAGGGATGTTTGGGGTTTTAACTCCTGATTTCTGCTAAAAACACGGTTTCTAATCCCACTGTCACACAAACAAAGTGAAACTTCGGACTGCTTGTAGGAAAAAAATATAAATTTTTGGTACAAGAGGTGAAATCTATGCATTTCACTGACAAAAAGGGCATTTGATCTGGAGTTTCTAATGAAAAATAATCAATCTCTACTACTGGGAGTCACTTTAAGAATAAAATTGACTCTAATATGGTATAAAATCCCCTCCCTTTGTCAGGTTAACCTGCACAAAAGGAGTATTTTTGGATGTGACATGACAGAAGCAGTTTTGCACAGCAAGAGATGACAGCAGCAATACCAACAATGACTTGTTTGTGGAGACCTCAGGGAGGGATCTGGGTGGGCAAGACCCCAGAAGACCCCAGGACAGTCCCCCTCCATCAGGGGCACAAAAGCTGGCCCAGCCCAGCTGTCCCCATCGTCCTCCCTCCAGCCAACCTGCCAAATATTGTGTTTTACTGCTTTCTTCCCCAAATCCTCCCATCAGACTCAGCCCCAGGGTATTCATGCAGTGCCAGCCCCCACTCTGAGAGCTCCCCAAAACATCTGGATGGGGAACGAGGGAGCAATCCCAGGGAAATCCTGCCCTTCACCTCCCTTGCTTCACTCCAAAGGGCTGAATTACACCAGGGTGTGCAATTCCAGGACAAGGAGCTCAAAACCCAAGGCCTGGTTGATGCTTCAGGCCACCCCAGGGGCAAAAAGGAGCCTCAGCTCTCCTCCCCCGCAACTTATATATTTAAAAACTGGAAATCACCACAAGTACCTCCCTCCCAAACAATTGTATCTACTAATTTAGACGAGAACTTAATATTGCATCTTTATATTAAGTGCTAGATATATATATAAAAAATCTATTTAGATTTAATAATGCAGCAGCATCTGGTCTTTTCATCTAATTTGAAACCTTTAAAGAAGGGAAACCTCCAGCAAGAAATAATATCCATAAGCATTCCAAGCCTTCTCCCTTTAAAGAGTAATAAGAACTCTCCCCCTACAGGCCTTCGGTGCCTAATGCAAGGTAAAAGAGATGGATTTGGGCTCCGGGTTGTCCTTAAATCCTGGGAAATCTATAAATGCTGCTCGGGACACGTATGGATGTACAGGAGAAGGTATCTCCAGGTCGGCATTCCGGCTCCTTTCCTTTGTGAGATGCACAGCTCCCATCGTGTTCCCTCGGGATGCTGGGAAAGCTCCCGGCCAAGCGCCACAGGGGCACTTCTGCAAAGTGGTAACAATTATCTCCTGCATTTTTTACTCTTTATTGCCACGACTCCACTGGGCAAAAAAACATTTTGACTAGAAAACTATTTCCTTTTCCCCTCTTACCTGTTTTAAGGGAAGAAATTAATGGGATAAAAATGCAAATTACTTCCTTCCTCTGCATGGGGAAAAAAAAAAACCTGGTGCTGTTTTACTCACCAATTGACTGTTGTTTTAAGCTGTTCAGCAGGAACCAATATCAGACATATAACACCAACAAACCCAAACGACACTAATGGAACATGCAATTCCAAATAACACAGAGTTTATATCCCCAAATTATTCTCGATTTTGTTGAGGGAAGGCCTGCTTGGGGATTAGGGTAGTTGTTTGTTTATTTGAATTCATTATAGAACTGGGAGTTTATTATATTCTGTACTCACTGTAAGGTAATCAAAATATAGATGGAAATTGGAAGATTTTTATTGGTGCCATTTAGGTGGGTTATATTCTGTGAGAGAGCTGGAGTGCCTTGAGAAACTCGACGTGGAAGTTGCAGACTTTTCTTGTATAAATGTGCTTTTAGAAATCTAATTCTCACGTTCTCATAGTTATTTGATTTAACAGGACCCTTTCCTTTTCATGACAACCTTCCATCCACTTCTCTCTCTTGCACAATATAATCAGATTTAATTTATTAGAAGTCCAGTGGCTGCAAACCAGAACCGACCCCCAGCCTGATTTGCTTTACACAACACAAAATTTAACCAAAGGAATGTAATTGAGAAGGAACTTCCCCATTGCCATTTCCATCTGCTCCCAATGCCCCCATCATTTTATTTATTCCAGTAGTAAAAATAAATCTTTAATTGGAAGGAAAGTGATAACCGAAGTTTAATTAAGCTAAGCCAATAAAGTGAAGGGAAATTACCAGAGTAATGTCACTCCCTGAAAAGAGGCCAGGCAGGGCTGCAATTTGGGCTGCTCCAGAGTAGCCTGTGCAGAGGCTCACTCAGAAGGCAAAAGATGCTCTTGTCTTCATTCCCACCTGGGACAAAGTGATGATATTTTATCCACCTTCTTCCCCCCACACCTTTTCTTGGCAGTGCTGGGTTAACACTTGGACCCCATCTTAGAGGTCTTCCCCAACTTAAATAGTTCTATAATTCTGGCTGATTGACCCATCCCAGGGGACACTCTTCTCCCCAACCAGGGACGTCTCCATCTGGATCCCATCCAACATGGCCATGAGCTCACACCCTTCTTCCCCAAAAATATCCTGTGCCATCCATGGCATGAAACCCACCTGCCCATCTGTTTGATGCACTGAAAGGTATTTTAAGAGGTCTGTAGCCAAACACTCCCAAGATTCTGAGCGTTTTTCAAAATGAGAAGAAAGGCCTGTGCCCCAGCTGGCCCTTGCAGGCAGAGGGAGAGCGAGGAGGATGCATTTTTGCTGCCCAAACTTCCAGACATGGCATCTGCCAGGAAGATCCTGGAAACAGCACTAACACTGAGGTCCTGCCAGCACGTCTGCCAGAGTGCAGACTTATTTCATATTTATAAATACGCTTTGGTAACAAACAATAGCTGCTACTGCTTTTCCAGGCTGGGCTGTGAAGGCTGGTTTACTGGCAGCGTGTCCTTTTTTCACACTACCAGGTTTACAAATTGCAAAGCCAGAAGGACTGACTGTGATCGGGTAGTTTCATCCCAGGATCAAATTTCCCCCAGCAGCCTGAATTTAAAAAAAAATATATATATTTGTGAGCAAAACAACATCTATTAAAAATATTTTAAAAATAGAGACCTCCCCACGCTTCCTTGTATGGTCTTGTGCCAGTTCATCACTCTCAACATTAAAAAACATGTACCTTAATTACTCTTCTGAATTTATTTCCAGCCACTGACCTTGTTACATCTTTGTCTGATAGATGAAAGTACCCATTATTAAAGTTCACTTCATCATGTGGGTGTGTGTAGGCCATGGTCAAGTCATCCTTAACCTTCCCTTTGATAAGCTAAATAAACCCAACCATGAAACCCTTACTATAAGCTGTATGTTCATTAATCACCAGCCTGTTTTTCCCTCAGAAACCTCTTCCACGGAGCCACAGCTTTGTGGTCAGCAGCCTCTGTCAGCCCTAAACAAACCAGGTGTGCCCAGTAATGAAGTGGAATAAGGAGGGCTGTGTAACCACCCCATCCTTATCCCACTGCTCCCCCTTTCCAGCTGCTCCATCCCACTGGGAGCCCAGGGGCAGCTCCTCTTCCACCTTGATGCTTAAAGTGTCCTTCAGTTATTGTCCCAATGTCCCGTTGTTCCCTCTCCCTGCCATCCTTGCACATCAGTCCCCTGTTCACCCCTGATTTGTGCCTTCTTCCAGGCTGTGGATACATGTGATGAATTAAACCACACCAGGAAATCGGACAAATGCTGATTCCAGTGGAATCTGGGGCTTGTGGAATGACTGATTTCCTAACCATGAGTTGACCACCAAGTCACAGAGCACTGACTGACCACTGGGCTCCCCCCATCAGAGCTTCATTAATTGAATATTCAGGTTTCCAGGCCAGCATTTCACCTGGAATTAATATTAGTATCTTTTTTCCCGTAGTTGTAGTTACATTAGGATTGTTTCCCATTGCCCTGCTTTTCTTTTCATTCTGGTTGCTCACGTATCAAAAGTTTGTTCACCATCCTGTGACAGAAATACTAAAATTTACTTCTTTCTACATTATAAAACAAGAATATTTATTCAACAATCTCATCTTTACTGCACTGTTTACTCTTGTTCTACTACTGTCGTCTAGAAAACAACTTGGACTGTAATTCCCTTTACTCCTAATACTTATCAAGCTGCTTTTCTCCTCTCAAGCAGGTGTTTCTCCTCTTATTCTTTGATATCCCTAAATTTGAACAGTTGTGAGCTTTCAGAAAATTCCTTTTGTACAAATATCTATTTATCTAAATTTCCTCTCCAAGACAAATCATGGTTTGGCTTGGTCTGCTTTGTCTTTTTCCCATGACCAGCTCTGCGAGGTTAACTTCCAGTGAAACACCCCTAATTCAGAAATACTATTTATATTTTTCTGCCTAAATTCCTGCGACTGGACAGTTCATCAGGCAGAAGATATTAGAAAAACTGGCAGCCATAATCATGTGGGTGGAGGTGAGGACATCTGCTCTTTATATCATGAGCGTTGCCAACATGCTATAGACATATCCAGGTTTCTGTTCCAAAACCCCCTCAAGAATATACCGTGTGGAGTTCCAGCTCGCTGGAACCTCCTGCTTGGTTTGGGAAAATTTGGCAAGTTGTTTTCCTTCTGTAGCTTGTTCATAATTTTCCTGGTCTTTACTACATGGGCAAAGTGTGCCCAGATTTCATGTGCCATTCTGACATATGTTCTGTGATTACATACAGGATGTATAATCACTCTTCTTTACTGCATGAGTTCAGCTGGCAGTGCTGTCTGACACAGTCCAGCGCCGCGAGAGATCTTGGGGCGAAGCGTGTTTGGAGTTGAGCGGCACCGCGACGGCCTCTGAATCTTTAATGCACCCTCATCGCTGTGTCCTGCTCACTCGTCCTGGGCACTGCAGAGCTGAGCATTGCCCAATGTGCTGTGACTGCCATGAGCCACTGCGTCACCTCCCAGCCTTATCCCAGTGCTCGTGGCCACCTTGCCACACGCCACTCCCAGGAACGGCCTGAGAGAAGGAACTGGACTCAACACAAGCTCATTCATCAGATTAATTCTCCTTGTGTCATCCCATCCCAGTGTTCGTTCCTTCAGGAGGAATTTCTTCACAGAAAGGGTGGTCAGGCATTGGAATTAACTTTCCACGCAGGTGGTGGAGTCACCAACCCTGGAGATGTCCAAGGAACTACTAGATGTGGCACCCAGTGCTCTGGTCTGGTTGACAAGGTGGTGATCACTCACAGGTTGGACTTGGTGATCTTGGAGGTCTTTGCCAACTTAAACAAATCCATGATTCTGTGATTTATCCATCTGGCACATGGTTTTCCAATCAATGGCAGTCTTGGGACATTCAGGATTGTTTGAAGGACCAGCACACAGTACCTCCCAGTGCTGTTTCTCTCTTCAGGACCCACCATGACCGTGAATTCATAATAACCTGAGTGATGGGCCAGTGATGATAGAAACATGCAGAAATCCTAGAAAAGCATGGCTGTTTCATTGGAGAAAAGGAAAGATGGTAGAAGTATCCTAAAATAACTTGTATATGAAGATTTATGAAATAAATCCTCTTTATTAAGCTTCAGGAGAGGCTGCCCAGGTCAGGGGTGGAGTCCCCATCCCTGGAGGGATTTAAAAGCCATGTGGCCTTGGCAGAGCAGAGAATGGTTGGACTCGAAGATCCCAGAGGCTCTTGTGATCTCAATATTAAAATCATTCCTGTGACTCTAAGGAAGAAAAATCTAAGTAAATGTGCGAAACTTTCATATCCCTAAAGCTAGAGATACAGTTCTGTCTGCCAAAACACAGCAGTACTTAAAAACCTCGGAATCATGTTTTTATAAGTACTCAAACACCTATAAGTAGGAATAAACAAACTAATGTGAATTTTTGGCCCTCAGAGAATCTGATTCTTGTTGTGACGATCCAGTTGTCTTGAATATCCCACAAGGTCCTGATCATTTCAGAGCTCTGAAAACCTGGTCCTTCTATGCCAAAAAAGGAAGATATTAATCTCAGAGAGCACTTTGTCTTTTCCTTGTCCCATCACAAATTCTTGCACAATATCCCAGAGTTAACACAAATGGGTAACTGTTCAGTTATCTTTAAAGGCCTCTGGGATTTGATAAGCAATTTCATGGAAATAATCTAAATACTCATAATAAAAAAAATAAAAAGAAAAGGAAAGGAGTGATGTTCTGTTAATGCATCACTTTTATTGTGACAAGTTTTTCTTCAAATGAAAAATAAAAGTGTAAAAACTTAGAATTGCAGTACTGTTAAGCACCTCCTGGGATCATTATAATAGACTGTACAATTATTACCTGAGCTGAAGTGCTTTTTTTTGGAAAAACAAGAAAAAACCAAAACAGCAATAAATGTAATTTCATTGCTCTACCCGATATGCAAAATCTGCCTGCCATCTATTTCCAATTTGAAATCAATTTTCCATTTATTCATAGTTCTGTGTGGAGCCTTACTGAAAATCTTGATATCATTTCTATAGTATTTTTAAGATTTGCGCTACAGTAAAGCTCGATAAAACTTTTAAATGGTTTACATCCATCATGTCACTGAAGCCTTTTTAAAAGTATTTTTGCTGGGGATTAGGAAGGTTGAGAAAGAATAACAAAAGTATTTCTCTCTGTAAGTGCCTGCATTTTTTCCCTGACAATCAGTCCTAATTTCACAGTTCTTCACTCCAGTTTTCCACAGGATGTCGTAAACCTGGGTGAGCAAACACAAAGATGATTCTGGTGGGTCCCTTCCAACTCAGCATCTTCTGTGACACCATGATTCTACCCCAGTGAAATCATCCAGTGAGAAAACCTTTCCCCTAGGAATTCTAAGTTTAATTTTTAGCCAAATAGAAGTGCTCATGGATTCACAGGTTATTCTGGCTTGGAAGGAACCCACAGGATCATTGAGTCCAACTCCCGGGTGAACGCCCACCCAGGGATCTGGCCCACAAGAGTGGAACCATGAACACCACTCTCCATCCATCCAAACGTCCCACCATCTAGACCATGTTGTCACAACTTTTGTAACCATTGGGTCTCACTTTTCTGTTGAGGGCACCAAAACATGGCTGAGCAGCTTTTTCAATTAAACAGAATCACAGAGTTGGGTTGGAAGGCACACACAAGGATCATTGAGTCCAACCCTTAGCCCTGCACACACGAGTCTCCTGTTTGGTTTAACCATTATATTTTGAAAAGCACATTTTTCAAAGCAGTTGTTCTGCAAGTATCACTTGTCTCAACATTTGGTTGCCATTTTTGTTTTATTATACATTGTACAATAAATGTAGGGGTCCCACTGCTCTGAGAAAATGGGCCCTTCCAAACTGTACATGGAAGGAACCAGCCAAACTTGCTTTGAAGTCTTTTTAGCTCCACGCTCCACGCGAAAGATTATCTGACAGGCAGTGACGACAGTGCATTAATATATAAAATAATTAGGAAGAGCACTTAATGAAATTATGTGTGTGTTTATACATCCTAAGCCTCATGGCCACATTATCTCCTCTCCTATCAAACCACAGCACAGCCACTTTGAAAAGTATCATTAGTGACTTCTGTGCCTGACAAAAGAGCCCAGAGTTCTTCCAAAAAAGAAGAGCAAGGCAGTGAGGACATGAAAAGCCATTTAGGCTTTCCCAGCTCTGCCTGCACCTCTCCTTCACAGCAGATTAGCTGGAAGGGGATGGGCTCCTACCAGTGGCAGGGATTGCATAATAGTCCCCTGAGAGCACCAGAGTGACTTTGAAAGTTTTATTAGGTTTGTATTGGATCGTGATACCCATTTTCAGCTTGTCCAGTAGCTCAGAAATTATGATAATTTGAAATACTGTACTGGATGCTACAGGCTGATGTTAAGTTTCCCCAGAGCATATGACTCCTTGGTACTGGGGAGGATGAATTTTCCCAGTATGAAGATAATGTGAGTGCTGGATTGGTCTCACCATGAAATTGAAAAGATGAACACGTGCCATGATGTATTTTACAAGGTGCTTAACAAGAACATGATTGGGGAAAAATTGTAATCCATGAAATCAATGCCATAACCTAATATTTTTTGTTCTTAGTGACTACTGGAGCACAACAAGATCAATGTCAGGACAACACTATTCACTCTAAGTCTCAATGACCTGGAAGAAGTCATGTGGAAGGATGAGACCTGCCAGTGGCCATGGGAGGAGGCTCACAAGGAGAAAATGCAAGCAAGAGTCATACAACTCCAAACAACTTGGACTGGCCCAGAAATAGGTATGTGGAGCAGGTCAATGCAAATAAAACCGAGGTGATTATTTGGGAAAAAGAAAAAATCAAAAAATCAAAACCTTTCATTGTCCTGTAAGAAGGGAAGTCAACAAGCGGAACAGTAAGGAAATTGGAGACCCTTTAAATGGACATGTAGGCAATGAAAATAAGAAGCAAACAAGTCAAAAGAGAACCTGGAAAGGGGCACTGATGGGGCTTGGCAGAATTAAGTCAATCAACAGCACAAAGCAAAAAAATCATTTTGTATCTTCAAATGTTCACTATGTTTCTGAGAGCAGGCTTGTTCAGAGCCCCACAAATTGCACCTGGACTGAGCTGCTCAGCCTTGTGTAGCTGTGCCCTGGTGTCTGATTTTATCTTTAACTGTCTCAAACCAATCTTTCAGTGTTTTTATGTTACCAACCCAGTGTGCTGTACGTGTTCCCATATGCAGCTTCACTCCATGGCTGTAGGGCTGGGGCTGAGCACAGGAGAGCAGCTTGTGAGTGTGGGAGAAGCCTAAATATCCGTGTTAACACTTGCTTTCTTGCTCATCTGAATTAATGGGGGCAATTAGAAGAGGTACAATTAGCAGTATACAAGAACCTGCCAGCAGAGCAGGGGATGCCCCAACCTCTGCTCAGACAGATGGGCAACGGGGAGATGCAGCTGGTCGACACTCTTCCCAGGAAATAACCCCCAGATCCCGAGGCTTGAAGGGACAATGCATCATCCCGAGCCCTGGAGAGAGGCCCAGCTGACACCCGCGGGGAGCGGCCGTGGGACACCGCGCTCAGCAGGTCCAGCACCTGGCGCTCCATCTCCTTTTCAGTCTTCCCTCCAAAAACTCAGTGATTCCCACCCTTTTTTTTTTATTTTTTTCCACCCTGCTGGAGAAACAGCCGGCGCAGACACGAGGGTCGTGTGTTCTTGCCCTGTCTGTGACGTTCGCGTCCCGTGTCTCGCATTTAGGATTATCACCAAGCATGAGTGGAAATCCTTGTAAGGATCGTTTTCCTTTATCGTGCTTGAATTGCTTTCTGTGCTTGTGGCTTCTTAAAGTTTTGAACCAACTTCTTCAACTAGAAACTAAAATTGCAGTGAGCGGCTCTGGCTAAATGTGGAAGATTTAATATTAAAATATTGATCAGCTCATCAGAGTTGATCCAGGCTCTGCCCGTATTTTCCACTGGAGAACCCACAAAAATAATACAGTATTTCTTCACTGCAGCTTAACTGTATTTCAGGTTAGAGCCATGTATTATAATTAAAAACAAGCCCTTTTCTAGTGCTATTTTCAGCATTAAAAAAATCCAGAGCTGGCAATTTTTACAGTTTCAGGCCAAGACCAAGCTTCAATAAGCTCACAGAGCTCTAATGATTGTTAGTGAAAATGTAATGGGCCATTTGAAATACAAATGAAGGCGAGTAGGTAAAGGGTTCTTTTTTTCCTTTTAGTGGAATCAATTTACACTAGCTATTTAAAAAAATATTAAAATAAATGTAATGCCATTAAATGTAAGCTCAAAACCCAGTGAGAGCATTAGTGGCCAAATCTGCCAAAAAAGTAGTCATGCCAGAGCGTGGGGCCAGATTCTGCTCTCAATTACCTTGGTGTTAAGCCAGGATAACTCCTCTAATTCCAACAGGCTTGTTCTGGAATAACACTGGGGTTAAGTGGGAGCACAAAGGAACTTCAGGCCCTGTTAGGAAATTTTTGCCCTGCCCCAGTTTACTGCTGCTGACCCAGCTCGTTTCTCACCAGCCTCAAGTATCCCACACATTTATCCAGCATTCCCTTTTTCCAGGACAAGGAGGTTGTTCCATCCTCCAGAACAGCATGTCAGGGTCAGAAGCAGCTGGAGGGTTGTTGGAAACAATTCTAGGGAAAAGTTGTATCCTCTACATTTATCCAACATTCACTTTTGTCAGGACGAGGAGGTTGGACATAGTTTGCCCACTGGTTAAAATGGTGATGAGCACTGGATGGCACATAAGTCAAGGAACAGCACCTTGAACTTGTGAAAATTAATGGGACAAACTGGATATAAAGAGAATGAATTAAAAAAGAAAAAAAAATATTATTCCTACCTGAAAATCAGAAACCCCTGTTTTGTTGTTATTTTTTGGTTAGTTGGTTGGGGTTTGATGGTGGTGGTATTTTTGTTTAGTGGTGGATTTTTGGTGTTTTGTAGTCAAAATAGAACTATTTTATTAGAAGAGGGAGGAGAAAGGATCTTCACTCCCTGTTAGGAACTTTTTGCAGAGCCCCAATTTACTCTCCATGACCCAGTTCATTTCTCACCAGCCTCACGTATCCCACACATTTATCCAGCATCCCCTTTTTCCAGGACAAGGAGGTTGTTCCATCCTCCAGGAGAGTCTTTGAGGAGGGTTCAGAAGCAGTGGATGAGGTTGTTCAGCAGGTGCCATGGCTTGGAAAAGAAAAAATTAATGGACCAAAGCAGTAAGAAGAGCCAAGAGGAGTCTGTCAGTGAAGAATAATTAACAGCTGAGCTGAGTTCAAAGCTTTGAGGGCAATGAGTTAAGCAACAGGGGAAAAGAGCAAACTCCTTTAAAATAGTATTTAATTTCATATTACTTGCAAAGAAAAGGAAGGAAAACCAGCTAAATCATGTGTTTAATATTTATTTTAAAAATTTATCATAATATCCCAAATTCCCTTTAGGGGGGCAGAGATTTTGTGGGCAACCCCTCCCTCCTTCCACGTGACGATTTCTAGAAACTATTAAATATCATATTAATATCCTTCTTTGGGGAAAAGGAAAAATATTTGAGTTGGCATAAGAAGGTTGGCTCTTGAGTCCCAGGTCATCAACTCAAATAACCAAACAAGGAAGAGGGGAGCAGCAAAGAGGGAAAGGGAGTTTTCCTCATCAACTCCGACTTTCATCCTTATTGCTGGAGAAACCTGGAAAAAGTACACGGCTTTTACATGGGCTTGGAAAATTCACCTTAGTGAGGTCTAGTATTTGCTATTGAAAATAACCTTTTATTCAAAGGTTTCTGTTTGGACTGAAAGAAGAAAAATAAAACAGTGTTTGCTGCTTTTCAGGTGACAATTGGATTTTTTTGTTTTATTTTATTCTCTTTATATCCAATTTGTAGCACTATTTTCATAAAACCAAATTAAACTCCTCTGACCATGGTACCACCCAGTGCTCAGCACCATTTCAGCCCTTTCCATGCCCAAACTTTGTCCAAGCAGAGCTCAGAATCTTGGATGGTAACTCAGGACCTGCCATGTTAACAGGATATTACAGAATAACAGAGGGGAAATACTACAAATATTTTTATTAGAATTTATTTGGGGAGAAAAAGACAGAGATCCGTAGTTATCCTTTCACTCACAACTTGTAAATAATACAGAGTATGATTCGTCACATTCCTTGATTTCATGACAGTTCCAACTGGCAACTGAGGAATAATTTAATTTTAATTATAGTTTAGTTGATTTCCTCTTTAATTACTGAAGTTAGATGACTGAGGCACCAAAACATGCAATGTGAAATGTTTCCATGTAGTAGATTTTCTTTAATAATAATGGTATTTTTATTGTTTTCAGTCTGCAGAATATAATATTTTCAGCAACGAGGAGCAGCTACTAATTCTTAAATTGAGTATTTTTCATTTCCTTACAAAATATTGGAAGGAGTTTTCCGTCTGCATGTTGCTGTAGGTAGAGAGTTCCATGTGAAAGCTTTAGGATTTAATAGGTTTGACGTGGGAGGGAGGGGAAATGCCTAAAGTTGCCTGTCTCAACAAGACAAAAGCCATCGGGGTTGAAAATACAGCCCTCGGGCTCCTCCTCTGGCCTTGGCTTTGCCGCCGGCCTGGACGAGGGGATGCGATTTTCCTGGGCTCTCCTGGGCTCTGGATTTGGGAAAACTGAAAAGGGACAATGCCCCAGGAACCTCGGAGCTACAAATCATGGTGCACGTATTTTTCCTGTGCCTGTTTATGACTTAAATAGAATTCAGGAGTGCTCGAAATTCCTTCTTTTCCAAGAGGCTTTCTAGGGCAAGCTTTAATACAGAGCAAAGAGGGTGTTTGATGCTGGTTTTACTCCCCAGTCTGTCACCACTGGAGTGGTTTTCTGCTTGGGTCACAGAAAAATTAACTTTTTAGAGCCAGATAAGATCCCAAACAAGGTGCTGGTGCGAAAGACTCGCACAGCAATGCCCTGCAAAGAGACACCTTTAGATGAGGTTATTAAATGCAGGGAGGAGGGATATGTGTGTATAACACATTTACCAGCACATGGGAGTTTTTGGAGCCATTTTCTGTGTCTTTTCTGAATGAATGTTTTGACTGACTTCAGTAGGAGTTCAGTTCACATAAAAGCTCCCGAATTCAGCTCCAGCTCTAAGCATTTGGGTTGCAATGTGCCTGGAACGCCAGAGGAATTAAGATATTTGCCCTGCTCTGGCTGCACCGGAGCTGGTCCTTCAGCACCCTCGTGCTCCTTGGAAAATCCCAGCTATAGTTTATCTAAAATTAATTTGCCCACACTCTTAAGTCAATTACCCAAAGGAACAGAGACTCGATTAAAAATCTATTTTGTTCAATAGGAAACAGTATACTTGGGATCAATTTTTTTTTTTCCTCCTCCACTGCAAGGAATCTTATTGTATCCCTGTATAAATAATGGAGGTGGTGCACTATCCTCTCCTGCTCAAGCATGACTGAGCAGATACAGATTGTGCATCGCTCATGTCACGAGCATCCAAGGAGAGACAGGATGAGGAATATCTCAGGCACAACCTCCAACACAGGGCATGTTCCTGCTGGGGAGGTCACCCAACGCTGGGATGTGCCAGGCCATGGGTACCGCTCGCTCCTCATTTTTCCAGGGGATGGTTGTACCTGTCTCACCCAGAGAAATGTTCCTATTGTCAAGCCTACAGCAAACTGTGTCCAGACAGATTGGTGTTCTGCTCAATGGAGTCCACATGAATCATGTATTAGTTCATTTAAAAGCACTTTGTAGACAAACATGCTCAGTCTATCAGCAGGCACGGGGATGCAAATACTTCACTCAGTGTATATGAGCCCTGACAGGACATCTGTGGTGCAGGGGATTGAGAAACAGCTCGCTCCACATTAGGCAATAACAAGCAAAAAGGCTCACCCTATTTTGTTCTTTCCCAGCAAAATGAAAATTTAACTTTGCCATCATGTTGGGAGCGGAGTAAACACTATCCACGGAAAACTAGCAGCAGGAAGAGGTAAATGATTTACAATATTCTTCAATCTTTTAGTACAAACATGGGAGTTTGGGGGGTTAGGGGTTAGAGAATTCCTGAAGAAGGCACTGATTCTCCTGGAACCTTTATCCTAAAATACCTGCTGCGTGGGACTGCTTTGGAGGTGAGGAGGCATCACAAACATTTACATTCAATAAATGCCAAAGACATCTTTTGTACACTCTCTGCTCGGCAGACACTGATTGCTTCCTGTAAATTAAAGCGAGCTAATGAGTGTCTGCAACAGCAAAATATTGGGTGGACTCTCATTAGCAGACACAGTGTGTGGAATTAATTTCACTGAGAGAATTGTAGGATGATTTATATATATAGAAAATGTAGTTTGCAAAAGCAGCCTGGAAGAGATTCAGACGTGGATGGACTTTGCCTGTAAGTGGTTCCAAATTAATTTAATTTGTGAGGGAAAAGACTAAAGTACTGTAAATACTGTAAGGACCAGTGCCAAAGACAAAGTTATGCTGTATGTAGTGTGAAGAATGTTGCTTTCAGTCTCTGTCTTTGCTGATGATATTAAGACATTCCTGCAAGGAATCTCTTAATGAGAGTACAAACCCTTCAATTTTATGGCACTTTAATTTTCCACTAGCTCTGGGCTTTCCTAACTGCTAGGAGGGTATGTTTACTAACTTTATCCACTGTTTCTTTTAATTATGAGGTCAAGTCTGAGTAACTGCTGTCATCTCATTAAGTGGCACAAGCCCATCACCCCTCCAGAATGTGGGATGTCCATTTTTGATCCTCGAAAAATGTAGGAATTCGCTCATTCTCCTGAAGTCCTAATTTTCCCTTAGCAGTAAACCAAGTCCTGGAAATAGTAACTCAGGCAATCAGAGTATTGTTACTGTTCCCAGAAAGGTAATATTTTTGAATAGCTCTGCATATTTAACAAGGAAGATGTGTTTTGAGCAATTTTTAATAAGGCAATATTTTACTTTTCCCATTTCTCCCTTGCAGGAAACTGCAAAGATCAGTTCTGGATTGAGATTGCATCCCCAGTCTTGGATCCTTTAACATCCCAGAAGGCACACATGAAAAAGAAAAATCCCCCTACTTACACTGTGAATAGGTGCTAACAGCTTTAAAGAATTACCTACCAAATATTAGGTGCAATTTAAAACTACATTTAAGGCAGAAAAGAGTAGTTTAAAAGTCTACGTGGCCAGCTAAAAGTCAGAGAGAGAAAATTACTTGAACACATGTTGGATGAATTTCTGTCTGTGTGGGAGATACTGCACTGGTGGGATAATTTATCCCCTGCTCCCAAAAATTGGGCAGGTCCTGTACCTGCTCTGTCGTGTGTTACACGACTCAAAATCTGGTCAGGCGCTTTCAGACAATTCCCATTTACTATGAAAAGAAACACAACTGTGCTATCTAAGCATTTGTGGAGGATTATTTATATTGAAAGACGTCCTTAGGCTAAACTATTAAATGAGGATAATGGATATGAGGCACCGACGGCACGCGGAGGACTCGTTAATGAATTACTCCCTGAAACAGAGTCAGATGCTGCGCCCAGGTAGAGGCTGGGTGGGAATAATGTGCTTTTAGAGGAGCAGCGAGAGCGAGGAGGGGTGACATGGTGGGAAATCCGTGCTAAAATGATCCATACATTACCCTACACCTGCTGCCAGGGCTGTGCGAGGGCCGCGCTGATCACACGGGACAATATTTGCTCAGTGCATTGTGTGTTATATCAGTTTAAACACACTCTGGAACTTATTAGATATTTATTAGCTTACATTTAAGCCCCAGTCTATTTTACAACCCCGATGCCCCCTGTTTTATGCAAAAAAGGATATTTTAATGGATATAATTTAAATTAGTTCGTAAGTTGATAACTCGTTACAGACCGGCACCCTAATGAAAGCTGCACTAATGACTGTCTTCAGTAGGCAATCCCTAATTTTAAGGAGCCATTTTAAAATATTCATAACCTATCTGGTGTGATGTCGTTTGAACTGTATTTAACAGACACCTCAACTATGGGTTTTTCCCTGTGGTTTGTAGAAGTCACCGACAACAGTGACTCCTCCAGCACCTTCTCTGGTGGATATGGGATGGGAGAGGAGCCTGCAGCTTCCTGGCTGTGGGGGCAGAGACCCTGAACGTGTCCCGTGCAGCCCGAGGGAACATCCAAGAAAAAAAATCCCAAATGATTTAACAGCCCAAGCCATAACAGGGAATAATGGTTTATTATAGATTTAATCACGACATGAACATCTAAAACACAGTAACCCAACGACTCTTGTTGTTTGAAGAGCAACTCTGACACCTCGTGTTAGTCTGTGCTGAAAGTGAAATTAGTTGTCATTCACTCAACTAAAGGAGCTGAAGTCACTCTGTAACTTCACGTCTCCTTGGAGGGAAGGTAGATGAGGAAGTGGGACGAGAAGCATTGAAAACTTGTATTTTTTCCCTAACAGGACATATTGCTCAATTGCCTAAAAATAATGCAAGAGTTCACCATCCACTGGACGCACCCAGAGCCTGCACCTCTCCAGACCAACCCTGGAGAACCAGCATGGCACGTTTCCCAGTCCAGCAGGATCTCCCAAGGTGGTCCTGCTCTCAATCTCTCTTCATTGGTAAGTTTTGCTTCCTAATTAATGAAGAAACTGCCCTCCCAGCCCCAGCAGCTGCACGGAGAGGACACGCTGGAGAAGCACAACCACTGCACATAACACAACCAAAACCCCACCAAACACTGACACTTCCCTGCCAGAGCCCCTGAAGAGCATCTCTGTCCTTTAAGTGCTGTGCCTCTTCCTCAGGGGGCTCCTAATGCACTTCACTCCTTCTGCCTCACTGGCTGCCAGGAAAGGACGTGCTCGGGGCCTCTGAGCACCCCACAGCCACCAGCAAAGAGGGAAAGTCAAGATACAAACTGTAGTGATTAATATTAAACACGGGCTGTGCATCTAAAGACAGTATTAATGTTAATGACCAAACAACAACCCAACAACAAAGGCTGGGGACAGGAGACAGATGAACACTTGCAGATGTGGAGGCGTCGGCAACAAATGCCAGGAGCTGCTTTGAGTCAGTCATTGTTCAGTGCTTTCACTTCGGTGTTACCTGAACTAATTTACCTTGATAAAATACTTAACAAAAAAAGTTGGATTTAACGTTGGCTCAGATGCAACAACTTTAGCCACAACCCAGCAAAATGTAGAATTATTCTCTAGATGCAAATTACCTGGTGATGTGATTAGCACTCGCAAAGCCAATATAAAATTTGACTGGTGGTTGTTATGAGGGGTCATGCTGATCACCCCAGGATGTGCAGACACCCGTGCCCTGGTGTTACTGGGACACCCTCCACCACCTCCTGTAAGAAAAGGCTCACACACAAAAAATTGTAAATCACCACTGGTGAGAAAATAAACCTATTGCTCTCCCTCAGTGGCCATTTCCAAGGAGAAGAGAGCATCAAATGGACTTTAAATAGGCAAAAACCCAACACACAACTGATTTTGGGCCAAATGTCCTGCCAGAGGCCAGTGCCAAGCCCTGGTCCCTAGATCAACCCCTCATCCGTGATAAAAGGCTGGTCTTTAAATCAAAGGCAGCTCACAAAGAGAAAAAAAAGTAACCACCCAAAGACATAAATCTGCATTGGCTTCCAGCCCAGTGTGATCTTCCAGGGTATTTCTGCTGATGCTACTTCTGGGATGGGACAAAGGAAACGTGTGACAACGGAGATGGCTGTGGCAGGAAGACCATCAGATTGCCCGTAAAGAGGGAAAGGCAGTGGGTGTAGATGACATTGCTGTCATAGGGCTACAAGTTCATCTCCAACTTATTTTGCTGCCTTCTGGGAACTGCAGCAGCTCAGTTAAGCCAGATTTAGGTTTGAAACGTGCTGAGGGACAACGTATCTTGTTCCTGTAGGATGCAGCAAAGGAGCAGGGCTTGTTTTGGCAATGCTTTTGTACAAACCAAATATCCCAACTGCTGTAAGGGACCGGGAATTCTTTGGTCACTGCAATCTCGTCATCAGTTTTTGCCAGAATTCACCTAAAAACAGGTCAGTGAGGGAACATCACTGAGAGATATCCAAATCAGATGTACACTATGCCCAAAAGCCAGAACTCCAGGAGCCAGGGAATGGTCTGGAGTTGGGTCAGAGCAGGGATTGGATCTCAGGACAAGGTTGTTCTTCTTTCCCCAGAGGGTGGTTGGGCAGTGCCCAGGCTCCCCAGGGCAGTGGGCACAGCCCCAAGGCTGCCAGAGCTCCAGGAGGGTTGGGATGATCCTCTGGGGACGGAGGGGGGTGACTCTTGGGTATGTTCCTGGGAAGGGCTGAGGGTTGAACTGGATGGTCCTGGTGGGTCTCTCCCAGCTCAGCACAGCCTGGGATTCTGGAATTCTGTGAAGTTCATTTCTAAAGCATTGATGTTACACTTCCAGATTAGCAATTGTTATGCAAATACTCCCAAATTATTTTGCTTTCAGGTGTTGGTTTTAGCAATGCATTATTTGACCTCATTTGGCTGTTACTCAAGACCTCAATATCCCCATCTATAAGACACCATTGAGAGATTAAAAACTTAAGTTACAAATGTATGCTCTTCATAACAATATCATTCAAGGATGACACGATCAACCCACTCAAAATGGTCACCAAATCTCCTTATTGTCTTTAAGAAAGAGAGCCGTAAACTTTGTTTATCCCTTTGGTTTTGGGTTGGTTTTTTGAGTTGTGTTTTTCTTCGTACAAGGGAACGAAAATCTGTTTGCAGTTGTAACTTTTACAGTATGTCAAGTATTTTCTGTTTTTTCCCCCTCTTCCATAATTATTTTTACAGAGAGCTGTTCTTTCAATCAGGTCACTGAACTCTGAAAAACAAACCTTCAAGGCTGCTTTTGAAAAATTGGACCTTCCTTTCCTTTCAATGGAAAGATTCACAACTTCGGCGTGTGAGCCAAGACTCAGAAAATAACATAAATCCTTTCAGTGCCGTCTCTCTCTTTGCCTGTGTAACAGATATTTCTGCTAACATTTACTTTTGTAATTTTTCACATTATTCCAGCTCTCAGAGGTTAATATTTACCATTCATTTCGATATTCACAAACTACAGAGGTAGGCTTGCAAATATCCGCCCTGGGAAAATGAGCAGCTCTGCCAGAAAATATGTTCAAGTTTCTTTGTGGAACTGTGGGAGACAACACACCACTGACAACATTTCACTGGATTCATCTGTTCGTGTTTGAAACATCTGCACAACCAATTCATACAGCACAACAATTGGAATTTAAAAAGGATAACCAGATAATTACAGCAAATGGTGGTTTGTCCCTTTGAACAGTGAATATTCACTGGAAAAAAGTCTTATTTCAAAAAGAAAAATTAAGTCAAGTGATACATAGAAGGGAAATCACCAAAATGATACCCTTACACTCATTTTTCTGGGAGGCATCTACAAATAGAGAAGACACCGTGCAGCAGCAAAACTCAGCAGAGCTGCCTGCAAAAGCCACCCCACTGCTGGCAATAATATCAAATCATAAATGAATTAATTTGCTTGCTGACCAAGTAGTTTGCCATATTAAAGTGCAAGTTTGCAAGCCATGTATTCTATTATCCCAGATTGCACTCTTGACACTTTGCATTAGGAGCATTTAGCACTCAGCCTTTGATACTTGGAACACTGAGTACAAGGGAGCTGTCAGCACAACGAGGGGATTCAATTCAGAGATGGAACAAGAGGCTCTCACAGAACCACCACCAAGAATGGGGAAACAGGAGAGATTCGAGGAGTTAAGTGGGGGAAGGGAAGGGGAAGGGAATGGGAAGGGAAGAGGAAGGGAAGGGAAGGGAAGGGGTTAGGTTATTGTTTTATTTCCACCATGCAGTATATCCTCCAAATGCAGTTCCCAGTGATGGGAGAGGGATCATTTATCCCAAGGCTGCACTGGGCTCGTTCTGCTCTTGTCACCATGATCTGACACCGGTAAGAAGTTGTGAGCAAGCAGAGACCGCTGATTAACACTGCCAGTCAATACTGTGTGCTCTTGGTAAAGAAAACCACCAAAAATAATGGGGAAAAACAAAAAGAAAAGGAGAAATATTCAGTGTATTTGGATCGACACAAGGTAAAGTCTTAAGTCAGCAGCAGCGGGGAGGACAAACTTCCCACAGGAAGAACAAACTTGTCCTGTCACATCTTAGCATGTAGCCAAAATTCCAGCAACAGCAATAATTCCCCAAAAGCTAAGATGCAATTGGCAGCCCACCCAGCCTTCTGAGGTAAGAGAACGATATATTTATATATGTGTGTATATATATATTTACAGAGTGCATGAAATTAAATTTTATAAACATTCCAGGAAGGAAGGGACTTGGTGGAATAGCCAGACAATGAAATAAAGTTTTTTTACTACATGGCTGTATTTTAAGACCTTGCAGAAAATGAACCCCTGAGTGATCACATTCCAAAGAACTTGGGAATGTTTTTCAGTATGCCATGTTATATCCCTGACCACTGGATGGTGATTATTTTAAATCCTCACTATAAGACACAAATATTTGATGAAAACAAATCCCACCCTTAAATCTGGGGGTTCTTTTTTATTAGGGATTCAGGTACAGAAGTGAACTGAGTGACTGCTGATATCCCAACAGTTCAGCTGTTCAGGATTTCATTTGGAGTACTCACCACCACTGAAAATAGTAATAAATAGTGTTTTGCAATGTTCTTTGCCTTTCTTTATGTCTTTATTTTGCCAGAGATGCATAATGAGAACACCAGGTTACCTCATCTCCTTCATCAGATGTGCAATTGGAGCACATAGAGGCAATAGTTTTCTGAAGTGCCACTAGACTCAGAGCTGTGTCCAGGTAACAAAATCAAATAGGAAATGAAGGGAAAGGATGCTGGAGGTCATGAAAATATGGACCTATAAAGATACACCTTGGATTCCTATGAATACTCAAGTAACAAGGTGGGACTGCAGGGAACACACTGACGGTTTGCTTCGTGCAGAACTGTGGAAAACCTTTTTCACTCCAATTCATTTTCTTATGGGGAACCAGGGAAATTTTGACTGGAGCTGGCCACAGCTTCATCTTTTCAGTTTATAAAAAATTTAAGCAGTTTGCTCCCATTTCATAAATGTTGACATTTCTCATGAAAGGAGAAAATAACGTATCAGAATGTTTCCTTAAAATGAAATGGGAAAAGTTTCCTCCAGCCTGGAAAGCCAGAATGTGATTGTCACTTCATCCCAATTCCTCTGCCATGAGTGAGGCAGCACCAGGGGAATCCTGGGATCTGCGGTCTCCCATCCTGGGGGACATCAATGCCAGACCCCTCGTGCACAAAGTGTCCTGGGCTGATGTTGGGAGAGATGTGGGGAGTGACAGGGGTGAGAGGGGGGGGGTGTCTCCCAAAATCTGCCCATCCCTCAGTGTGGTCCCCTAGCAATCCATGAGGGAAGAAAGCTGCTCACTTGGTACAGGCTGTTCTTCCTTCCACGTGTTCCACAAGTGTTTTTGCAAAGTCCTTCAACTCCAAGGGGGAAAAAGGAAAAAAAAAAAAAAAAAAAAAAAAAAAAAAAAAAAAAAAAGTGGGGGGGGGGAGGATAGGGTTGGGGCAAAAAGTATTTTTCTTCATGCCATTAATAAAGACCACTGAAATACAAAGTGCCAAGAGTCAGAGCTGTGGGGAGGTCCCCCACTTTCCTTTTGACAGGGACCACCCTCGTTTATGGTCAAGATTAGCTATCCCCCAGTCCCTTCCTTAAAAAGGAATAAATAACAGACATGACCCTGAGTTGTGATAATCCCACCCTGTGTTTTAGAACATTTGAGGCCCTGATGCTTCAACATGGCCAATGCCAGAGGGAAATCCCACCCAAATGCCCCTGGAGCAGGAAGTTCTGGGAGGTCAGGCTGGTCTAAGTGGGACAGGGGCAGATATTCCACAACACACCTGGCACAGCTCAGCCAAACAGGAGACCCAGAACAGTCGTTTTTCTTCTTCTTCTTCTGCCACTTAACACACCTCATAACCCTGAGGACATTGTCTTAAACAAAGGCTTGAACTCGGAGTGAATTGTAATTCTCACAGCCTTGAAACCCAGGAGTGTGTGTGATCCTCGCCAAAAAAGATCCTGAAGGGGAGAAGAAAAAAAAATAAAGAGAATAAACTTGATAATTAGGAAAAAAATAATATGCACATCCATAGTTTTGCTAAGTTTGGGATTGACTAGAAGAATCAAAGTGGTAGCCTGAAGAGAAAATCTGTGTTTGAGGCGTGAGGTTAACTGACAAAAATTAAACTTGAGACTAAAGACTTCAAGAAGAGTGAAAACCTACAAGAAACCTTACAAGACAAAAGTATCAGATGACTTTTTTATGACCAAGAGGCAAAACTAAGAAAAATATTTCAGATATGAGAGCTGTTATTTTTGTGACTTTGAAACCGTATATAACTAGTACAAAAGGTAACCCCATGCTTTTAGAGTTCATGACTGCAATCTGCTCCACGTGAGAGACCTGACTGTGCTTCATTCCTTTCTATAAGTGAATAAATTCGTGGAATAACAAGTGTGATTATTCCAATTTGTGGTTTCTTCTCAGGCTTCAAAAGTCAGATCCAAAGGACCGGTGGCCTTGAGTGCTGCAGGAAAACTTCCTACAGGAGGATGAATTTTATATGTGCATGAAGCAAAATTAATATAAATGATGTCGCTCCCACATATTTTTTTTTCCCTTTAATAATCGCAATTTAGAGTATTTCTTATTCCCACATAATATATGGAAAATATGACAGTCTAAGGACAAAAAAACCCTGATAACAATGAGAAAACAGTGGACTATGGCCAAGGATGTGTTTTTGTCAGTGACTCCTTCTTCACCCCAGGATCTCCAGCAATATTCATGTCTTGAACAACAGCAAGGACATGTTTTTAGCTAAGAGGACATAACATGGACACAGGGGCAGCACCTGGGACGTGTTCAGTGACCAAGACTAAATCTTAGATTTCAAAGTTTTCGTTCACTGGCTTAATCTTGAAGAGATTGTGGAGCTTTCAGCTCTTAAAACATTCATTTCGGTAAATTCAAATATAGTTTTGCACCCACACTATGTCTTATCAAGACATTCCAAACTAGGAGGTCCCATCCATGGAGCTGTACCTGGCACAGTCAGCAGGAAAACACGGAGTGGAAGGTTTGTCCATGCCAATCACAGCTAAAACAACCCTCCATGGTGCACAAAGGTTCAGTGTTAAAAGGGTTTGCACCAACCAGGGAAGAAGGACAGTCTAATTTCTCTCCAAATTCCTGAGCGTTTTTTTATCATCTATTTAGGTTCAAAGCTTGTTCCTTTTCCTACTAATGTTCCACTTTACAGGGGGAAAAGGGACATCTTTATGGAAAGACACAAAACCACACAGGAAATCAGGGCGCTGCCAATTTCAAGGATTTTCTGATTTATTTTTCATTAAGTAGCCATTGAGGAAAATACATATAGGAAAGTTACAGGAGCAGAGACAAAAGCTTTGTGCAGTGATCATTACGTTCTCACAGCAAAGAACACACAACCACCACCTGTTTAGTTGGTCCAAAGCCGCAGTAACCAAATCAGGGCAGAAACCAAATTTCATCCCTGCTCTTGTACTTTAATTTTACATTTATTATTAATTTTAAAAATCCAAAGTTTCATTAACCTCACGTAAAATTCTGCGAGCCATATGAACTCTCCTCCATATGTGGCACTGGATATATCCCACGATTTCTAGAATAATTCAGCAGTGGGGATATGAAAAGAGCAGGAAGACCAAAAGGCAGTAAAAAGGCAAAAGGAAATTGGCTGCTGCTTTACCAATTTCCTGTTGGGGCTCTTCAGGCCGGATTGCTCAGGACAACCATTACAGGGAGGTTTGCAGCTCTGCAAAGCTTTTATTGACCCTCTCTGTAAATACAAAATGGCCCAGGAATTAAAGGGGAGGGTCACTCTAAGGAAGTTCAACAGACTTGGCAGATTCTTGGGAATAAGCAAAAGCAAGGATCAAGAGGACTGATTGAAAATGTGTCGTTATTGTGCAAGGGACTCTTTTTCTTCAAGTTTTCCAGGCCGGCATTTACAAGGCTAATGAAGGGGGTGTTGGTGTCTTCCCTTCTATCACAAAAATTTCAGCTAAAGTCAAGCCAGAGTTACAAACAACTACCTCACTGCTGGGAAGATGTTTTCCAAAGCTTTCCATCACCCTCTTCCTCCCTCATGTGCTCACACTCTTTCAGTGCCGCCACATCCCTACTTTTGAGATGGGCCTTGGGCTTTGGTATCACCAAGTCCTGTTCACTCAGAATCACAGTTTTCCCCAAGGTGCAACATATTTCTCTAATTTCACCAAAAATTGAGCAAAAATGGCATTGCAAAACCACTGGGATTCTCTCTCCCTCCTGTTTCTGTTTTTTTTTTTTTTTCTTTTTTCTTAGCAATAAAAAATCAATATTTTATTTCCACGACTTCTTATAAAGAGTTGAAACAACTTACAGCTCTTGCATTTACATGAATTCCCCTGTTATTATAGGAACCTCTTTTATCCACCATTGTGCATCTTTGATTTTAAATTGACTTTTTCAATTAGTTGAAAAAGTAGAAGGCATGAAGATTATTCTATATATCTAAATATTAAATTTTTTTTTTGTTAGTATATTACCTTCCCTTTGTTTTTATTCCTGAAACTCCAAAGGCTTATTTGCAGGGGACCTGTGGATTTATGATTTGGATCAGATTCTCCTTGATAAAATCCTCAATCAAATGAATGGTGCTCTTGCTCCTTTAACTTCCCAGCAAATTAGTTCTGTGGACATAAGAGAGTCTGACCATGATTAAAAAGATGTCTGCGCTTTGGTCTTGAGATCTGGATGCTTTGGAAAACCAAAAATATTTAATTCAAGGAGTTATAACTAACTTTGAAATTCCTGATCTATTCGTTTTCATCTCCAGCAGGAGAAATCTCTGGGCTCTGCTGCCGGGGCTGTTGTTTTTAATCCCAAACTCCTCTTTAGGACGTGCCGACAAACGCGGCTTTTCCGGAACGTCCTGTCCAAAAGCAGCACGAGTCCTCCGAAGAAAAACACAATTATTACAGTGTGCAAACGCTCATTTCTCACGTTTTATTCACCCCGGCGTTAAAGCCTCAGACAAGGACCCTGAAATTCGGAACACCCAGATGTGTGGGAAGCGCTGGCGGAGCCCAGGTGGGACCAGAATCACAAAGGGGGGACAGTGACCAGCTCTTCTTTGACTGACAATTTCCCAGCATTAATGACCTTGAAGATTGACCAACAGAGTCAGCAAAGGAGAGGAGAAAGGACTTCTTCAAAGGTAGGCAACTCCTCCACAAATCTCCTGGGTTCCCTCAGACATGAAACAGAAATCTTTAGTCAATTTGTAAAAGCGAAAAAGTGGACAGGCTTCACAGAACCACAAATTAATAAATGTAAAAAAAAAATCTATATTTCTTTTAATTTAATAAGTTTGAGAAGATCCTGCCACCTTTATATTTTTTTTTTTGTATGTTGTGGAAGATGTGTATTCAAAATCATTAATGCCTAAAGCCAATAATAGGTTTAGGAGGGGGCCCTGTTATAATACACATTCTTCTTTTTTTGCGCCATACAAAGGAGGGTTTGGGGGGAAATAAAACTAACATAATGGAAACGCAGAGATGCCCAAAGCCTCAGAAAAAAACAAGGGAATAAGGGAATATGAAAGCTGGATGCAAAAAAGTTGCTTTCTCAATGCCTTCAGGCCTGACTTTATTCGTTTTGTTTTACCAGTCATGAGTAATTTGGCTACTCGATAGTTATGCAGGATCCTTTTTAAGCCCCTGTGTTGACATTATGATTGTTTAAATGTCTAAAAATACGCTGATCTCTAGTGGCACACAAGAAGGAAAAAAAAAAGAATAAGAAAAAGAAAACCGAAACAAAACAAAAAGTCAAACCAAAACAGAACGGGAAAATAATTCTAGGCAAATATTCAGAAGCCATCTGTAAATTGCTTCCATTTGTCATGCTTAGGAAGAGAAGGCATTCTGCACATCAAATCCTTTAATCCTTGCAAATGTGATCAAATTTGTATCGCAGGAATTTTGCATGCACAGAAAAGCAGATTTTTTAAGTCCTCTTTTACTGAAATGATGCAAAGAGACGTTACTGGAAAAAACAAAACCTGTCACAGCATCCTCCATCCTTCAGAACTTGTCCTGGAAATACACAAGTATTTATAGATTTTCCCTTACCTTTTTTTTTTTTTTTTTCTCCAGAATAAATTCAGACTGTCCGAAAAATCGACCTGGAAGGGTTTTGAGGTGCTTTTAGTGTCTCCCAGCAGCTCTGAGCTGCACAAACATCCCGCTGGGTCCATGCAGAGCTGAGATGTCCCCGAGCTTTGCTGGACCAGCCAGGGTCTTCCTGGGGCTCACAACTCCTGCTGGTGGAATTGGTTTTTAATGGGGGTCTCCTCCAACTTCTCACCCCAAACTTTTCTCTCTGAAACACCGTAATTGTTATCTCAGAATGCTGAGGGAGCAGAAAGAGGAAAGCAAAGCAATGCTGAGTTATCTGGGTTTTAATTCAACTCCCTCCTCCTGCTTCTCTCTCCTGTTACACAGAAAATTTATTTAGAGACGTGGAAAATCTCGTCTCATGTTCTCAGCACCAAAATTTAGGCTATCCTTTCTCTCTCCCAACACCCAGCCATCCCACAGGCTTAATTCACCCTAAATAATGCTGGAAAAGGTCGCATTGGAAGCCACAAGATTAACTCAGTTCACCTAAACCTTTATCAGGGATAAAGGTATTTTTCACTCATCTCTTCTCTAGGCACACAGTCGATAATTTAGAGAAAGACTCCTCAATTACTCCCTTCACTTAAAAGATATCAATATCATAGTTGGGGGGAAAAAAATCCTGTAAAATCCAGCGCAGTCAAGTGCTGACTTTAATGTTGCCTCTTCAGAGGACGTGGAGCTGAGTCTGTCATGAAATTCCCCAGCCTGCAAAGCACAGAGGAAAAGAACAGACAGCACTGGGAGATCCCCTGGTCCTCCAGGAAAAGAGGCAGAAATGAAAAGACCAGACTTTTACTTATGTGTTTATGAAGAGCAAGAACAAATCATTTCTATTTAAAGGAATTACATTGGAACATGAGGTTGCCAAAGGTCTGTTTAGTCCGGTGGCTTTTTAACGATGGTGATCCATGAGGGAGAACTCTGAGGGAAACAAAAAGAAGCACTAGAAAACCCCAACCTTCCGGCATGTAAATGTGGATAAATGTGAATTTTAATTCCAGTTTATACAGGAATTTAAAAAGAGGTGTCTTCGTATTGTAAAGGAGGGTTATTAACAACTTGAGAAGTCAGTCTGGTGCTAAAAGGCTAAAAGGTCTTCTAAGTAAAATTCCTGAGACAAACATGATTTTTAAGAGCGGGGATCAAAACTGAGATTTCACTGAGTGAAATTGTCACTGGTGCTGATTTCCAGCCAAGATTATGTATATGCCTGATCCACGCACATGTGTGTTTTCACTTGGTCAGCAGAGAGTTTGAATTTCCTATGGAGACCACCAGCTTTGCTGGACATGTTTCAGTTCTTAAAAAAAAAAGTGTAAAGAAGTGCGTTTAACTCATTCTTGCCACAGTAACATGAATGGCAAAGTCCAAGATCGATCCCTAGACCAACACATAGAAAAAATATCACAACACCAGAGTTAACAGGTGTAGCTGCAGGGAGAGTTTAGCAGAGGTTTTGATTAGTCTGAATACTATTTTAAAGAGAAAAAAATGATAAAGAGACAGGTATCTGTCTGCATAAATCCCTTTGTAATCTTATAACCACCAGCAGCAAATGGACATCATTGGAAATTCAGTCACCACCAAGAGACTGATCCTCATCACCCCAGGCTGTGAATCATCACACACAACATTCCCATGTTTTCTAGAGAGGTTTCCTAAACTGCACCTGTTAATGAAAAGCTTTAGATGAATTTCCAGAGGAGGCCACAAAGACGCCCCAAGAGCTGGAGCCTTTCTGCTCTGGAGCCAGGCCGGGAGAGCTGAAGGTGTTCACCTGGAAGATAAGGATCCAGTGAGAACTGAGAGCCCCTTCCAGAGCCTAAAGAGGCTCCAGGAGAGCTGGAGAGGGACTGGGGACAAGGGATGGAGCGACAGGGCACAAAGAATGGCTTCCCACTGCCAGAGGGGACGGGTAGACAGGATATTGGGAAGAAATTCCTGCCAGAGGATGGGGAGGCCTTGGCACAGGTTGCCCAGAGAAGCTGTGGCTGCCCCTGGATCCCTGGAAGTGTCCAAGGCCAGGCTGGAGCAGCCTGGGATAGTGGGAGGTGTCCCTGCCCATGGCAGGAGTCTGAGCTGGATGATGTTTGAGGTCCCTTCCAACCCAAACCACTCCATGATTTGAAGACAATATCTCGAGTTCACTCATCACAACTTCTGGATAACTCAGCTTCATGACAAAGGACACGGGGACTGCTCTGGGTCGGGGGTTTTGCAACACAAACGGGCCAGACCCACCATTTTGTTTCTGAGCAGGCAGTGAAAAACCTGTAGGTAACAGGCCCACCTTGTACAAGCACAATTTTCATCTGTACATCCCAGAATCTCCACTGTAATTCATTAACGTCTGTGCCATTAAAAAGGAGTTGCAGGAGAGTGAAATAAAAGAAGGGCTGATAGATGGTGCTGCATTGATGGGTTCCGCTTGGTTGGTAACATCAAGTGGCAGAATGAGAACAGTTTTTAAGATATGATTAAATATAAATTTTATCAAAGGAGCAGTAAAACATTATAGCTTTAGGCTTTTTAAATTCCGTACACATTCTAGGATTCCAAAAATAAAGCTCCAGCTCCTTAAAATTGAATGTCTGCCTTGTATCATTTCAAAAAGGCCTTGTCTGTGCTGCACAGAATTTTTAACTTCAGGACTAACCCAGGAGGGTTCAGAAAGGTGACAGATTGGCCCGAGGCTCTGCTCCCTTGGACACAAACTGTTGAGCTCCACCTTTACACCTGCAGTCCTTTGGAGTTGTCTCAGGTCTCGAAAATGTGACCCACTCATACCATGGACTGTGCTCTCATTTGGGCTGAAATCAAAGTCCAGCCCTCCTGTTATTCTGCATAGAAAGAGAAATAAGAAGAGCCTGCTCAGCCTGACGCGGACACAAAGCCTCCCTCCCACACTTGGGTGCCGCCACCCCCATCTCACTTGGGATTTGGTAAAAAAGAAGGATTTTCTATAGCTTGGGTCCCCACAAGCAGCTTCTGCCAAGCAAAGGACACTCTCCCATCAAACTTTTCCTTCTGGAGCTGCAAACCCCTCATCTGATATTTTTAAGTATGTTGTGTTACAATAGCAAAGGACCATCCTTAATGGATCCAACTTTAGGTCAAAAGTTGGACTTGATGATCTTGAGGGACTTTTCCAATCTCAATGATTTTAAGATTCTACGATTCAGACTCATTAACAACAATAATCCCACCTCAGCCCAGTGTCCTCTCCAAGCTTGGCTGCTCCTGGAACATCTCCCACCACCTTCCTCTTCTCTCCCCACCTCTAAATCAAATACTTCCCTTCAACAACTTTTGGGATCTGATTAAACTTGCCACCATGAGTGCATGTAATTACACTGGGGTTTAAAAATGATATTTTCTTCTCATCCCACTTTTGTCCCTAAATGAACTTTAGCAATCACACAGAGAAATAAAATAAACTAGATATTTAATTATTTCCCCTGATTTTGGGGGGAAATGGTTGTGCAGTAGGGTTTCCTAACAATAACAATAGACCTGTGAGAGCAAGATCATCCTCATTTACATCAGGGTGCATTCTTTACCTATTAAAAAATAACCATTTTAATTAGTTCCTGCTCTAATTGTTACGAAAAATTAGTCTGGGAAACAAAAAAAAAAAA
>WEKX01013567.1:309146-315198 GCA_013390025.1 Pitta sordida | reverse complement strand
AAAAAAAAAGAGAGAGAAAGAAAAAAATAAAGTGTAAAGCAACAGACTGTTTACAAGTACCAAAACTAGAAATAAATATTCAACATGGTCTTTTCAAGTCAAATGCCCAGCCAGTTTTGAATAATAAAGCAGGACAAAGGCATTTACACAGAAAAAGCTAATGATTTCTGTATTTTGCTGCTGGTAAAGAATTGAAGGGTAGCTGATTTGAATCTTCCTTCAATCTCCCATCAATAAAACAGAGACAAGGCAGATTCGAAAGCTGATCTGGGAGAGTCATGTTTTTATAATTGCTTTTTACCCCGAGGCGTTTGAAATCCAGAGGGTCACGAGTGTCTGTATTAGTGCTGGAACAGGCCAAGAGGCCCAGTCAAAACCCTGAGACACAAATTAATTTGTTTGTGGTTCTCATGTCTAATTTGGGGAAAGAGAAAACTCTTTGCCACTTTACAACGTTATGATCTAATTAAAGGGAGATACATGTGAAATATTTATGCAACCTTTAGGAAAAAAGATAGAGAGAGGGGAAAAAAAATTTGGCACAGTTTCATTTGGGAAATTTGTTGAAATACAGGATTGAAACCATTTGTAAAACAAATACAGAAAAACTGCAGACAAAGCAAGTTTTTTTGGTAAATATAATTTGCAAAATTTCAGAATAGCTTAAGTTAAAAAATATTATTCTGGACTAGAATCACAAAATGACAAAGAAGCAAATTGTGACTTCTCGCCAGCATGTCCACATTGCAGCCAATATTATGTTGGAAAAGGAGCACAATAACTATAACTCTGCCTAGAAAACATTTAAATTATGCTGTATTAAGGAGATACAAGAAAGGGAAGTGCTATCAAGGGATCAGCTTCATGAAAAAACTATTCAAGTTGCTCAATATTTCGTGTTTTCCAAGTGACGTGAGTTTCCCAAGCCGTGCTCCAGTGCAGTGTCGATTTGATTTATAGACCAAAACCTGGAGTCACTTCCCTCTGTGAAACACAGTACAATGAGATGTTGTTACATCAGAGTTTTGTGTATTCTTAGATGTTGGGCAGGAATTCCTGGCTGGGAGGTTGGAGAGGCTCTGGCACAGGTTGCCTAGAGAAGCTGTGGCTGCCCCTGGATCCCTGGAAGTATCCAAGGCCAGGTTGGAGCAACCTGGAATAATGGAAGGTGTCCCTGCCCATGGCAGGGGGTTGGAATAAGATGATCTTTTTGGTCTCTTCTAAGCCAAACCAGTCTGTGAGGGTGCTGCAGTCCCACCACCCCACAGGAAAACACATGGCACAGCCAAATTAGTCTTGGCTCTTTCTTTCCCACCAAAGCCAGGCCTCATCCTGCTATCCGAGAGCAATCCACTTGCATGCTGCAATCCTTAAACAATTTGAGATACTAATTTTAAAATGGACTGATTTTATAAGGAAACTACAATCTCCTGTGACCTGAGACTTTTTTTTTTTCCTCCCCGGCTGATAGCATAGGGAAAATTTCAGTCTAAAGGGTAGAAAACTCAGGGTAATGTAAACACATGAATATTAAAACTCCACGCACTTTACAAAGGAGAATTCTCTGCAAGGTGAAGAGATGCCTCTGTGTTTACAGCTGCTTTTCCCCAAACAAGGCAGCTCTCCCTTCACGCTCGGTGTCGTTAAAGTCCATTTGGGTGAAAACCATCACACCATGTCTTGCCTCGTCACAGCTGACCCTTTCCACAGGTCCCTTGTGCTGCATAAAGTGTTTGCTTCCTTGGGAAGAACTTAATGAAAATGGACAGTAAATCACTTGATTTCAAGTTTGCATTTGTTTATTTGGTATCTGATTATAACCTGCTCGTTGACCTTGCTTGAGAGGTGATGGGACAAGCTCTTAGAGCACCGGCTGATAGAGAAAGGCTCTGAAAAGAGCCAAGGCTTTTAAAACTTCGCAGAATATGTATAGCCAAGGAAATATATCATCATCCCATCCTACGACTCCTGTCCTGTAAACGCGTGTGTGTGGCCCTTAATCACACTAATAAAAGTGCTGGAGCCAAAGGG
The DNA here is from genome assembly GCA_013390025.1 of Pitta sordida. Classification (NCBI taxonomy): domain Eukaryota; kingdom Metazoa; phylum Chordata; class Aves; order Passeriformes; family Pittidae; genus Pitta; species Pitta sordida. The sequence goes on along the minus strand of WEKX01013567.1, from coordinate 313,167 downwards.
AATACCTGAAGGAGAACGAGTTTGCAGGGCCAGGGCTTATTCCTCTTGGTTTGTCAGAGGAAGCTTGTCAAATAAACTGAAGACTGATAGCTGCTATATTTCCCCTTATTATAATCCAGAAACAACATACTTGTCTGAACAAAATAAAAATAAGTCCTCTTTGAGGCTACTCTGTTTGCCTTGACAGCAAGCTTGGGTTTTAAGCCAAGATTCCAGATTGTTTTTGTGAAAACATTTCCACTTGTCTGAAAGAGTATATATAATGGATATGTGATAGCAGTAATGCAATGCTGAAGTAATCTCTGGAGAACACCCTCATCTCCGGGGATGCCACGCTGCACCGGGTACTGCACACCAGGAAAATAAAATTGGTATTCTAACAATATGGAGAATGCCTGCGATTTGTACCTCACAAAAATACCAGCCTTCATTTATAATTCAGCTGTAGTGTGTGCTTTCCTTGTAGGAAGTGGTTTGCTTTCGGTAGGAAATGGAAGTGACATTTTTGAAGGCTCCTTTCTGACTTGGTACGGGATCAGAGAGTGAGGCCGCGGCACTGCCAGCCACGAGCAGCTGGTGGGATGGGCAAGATACCCCCAAAACATACCCCTTTAATCTGGAAAATGGTTTCTTATGTGTCTTCCCACCCACTTTGAAATCCAGTGTCATAAATTCCGCTTGAACAGGGGGAAATCAGGCAAACCAGGGGGAGAGGTGGAAGTGTTTATTTTCAGGATGGTGAGGTTTGGTTACCCCCAGTAGCACACGGGGCCAGGATGTAATAATGTCCCACAGGGCTTTGTGTGACGCTGAAGATCTCTTCCATTCCCAAATTAACCCACAGGATTTATATCACTTGGTGAGTGGGATCCTCCTGCCTCCAGTGCCTACACAAAGAAGGTCTAGAAGAACCTGTGTGAAGCCAAGAAGGCTCTTCCACCTCACAGGTGAAAAGCAGAGCCAGAAGCACCAAATGGAAAATGGAATAATCTTTGTTTTATTAATAAATAAACACTGGACCAACCCATGCCATGAATTTTCCATTGGAAAATAGTTTGCTCACCATGATTTTGACAAAAGCTGCTGGAGGCTCTGGGCTCCATGGAAGACCACAACAGTCACTTCCCACGTGCACCCACTTCTGACCAAAGTCGTTTGATCTGCAGAAATTCCCTTTGCAAACGTGGTTAAAAAAAACCCCAAATGACAATTTTCAAATTTCATAGGCACTACCCTCTTATTTAATCTTAACAACAGAAGCAGAGACGTAAGAGGACAGGTACAAAGATCCAGCAGAGGGGTTGGTCCTGACAGAATGAAAGGGCCACACGAGTCAGCAAAATAAAATTTGCAGCAAAGACTGAGTTTTACTGGAGAATGACAGAAGGTAAGGCTGTAATGTATCTCATTCCAGTGCATCCAAACACTGTAACCTTTTTTTTCAGGGAAGTTAATGGGGTTCCCAAATATGAACATCTGAGAGCAGGATCTGGCCCCAAAGTTAACTATTTGAGTGATGCAAATTCTGAATTTAAGACATATATCAAAGCCAAGCTTAAGTGTTCAGTCATTTTACCCAACCCTGGCGTAAGAAAAAAAGAATTCCATTTTAGAATCTGTCTGTAATTCAAAAAGGGGGAGAAAACAGTGTAAAATATATTCCTTGAAGAGAGATGCAAGTTTCTCATTTATATTCGATCTCGGATGAGATTTGGTAAACGCAGGTCCTTCTACAAAGTGAATATTATAGTGAGGCCGTAACATTTTACTAACATGAATTCATAAGGTGACCCTGGAGATCAACAATAAAACAAAATTCCATAATGGACTTAAATAGCGAAAAGGGTTTGGTGTTTCTGTTGTCTACCCAAATATGTTTCACTCTGTGCAGTTTTTCTAGGTGAACATTTCCCTGTAATCTTGGCCTGGAAAGAATAAAATACAATTTCAATCAGCTAAAATCATGAAGCATTCTTGATAGCTGTACATTAGGTTTTTACAGCTGTCTTGCTTTTTATACTGTCTCTTCCAGAGCGGATTTCCCCCCCCTCCCCACACCTATAAAAGGTGGGTAAATTAAACAAATTATGAACTATGCAGTGGTTGAATACTTTGTAAAATTGTAGAAGCAGCTTTTAGAAACCTTTAATGCTCCAGCTCCCAGAGGTGAAATGCCAGCCTCCATTCGGGTCTCTTTCAGTTGCCCTTGCCACTTCCAAATGTGTCTGGAAACAGCTCTGCAGATGGCCTCGTATGTTTTACAGGAAATATTACTTAAACATTGGAAAGGATCGAATTTCTCCTGTTAGGAATTACAAATCTGGATTTCATTTTCTCTCTTTCCACCCCCCTCGCTCCCACCCCCACCCCCAAACCATGGGAAAAAAATGTGATTGTTCCATATGACACTAAGGAAGTAGTGGGGATTTTTATTTTTTTATTTAATGTGCCACTTGTATCGGAAAATAAAGAATAAATCTTGGAAATGTAACCTGGTAAAATCAGTCCTTTTCTTCATATAAAATAGTAGCAAATCGAAAAGATTTCCCAGAAGCATCAAAGCTTTTTATATATGATGCTCTGGAAAACGTATTGCATAGGATTTTTATTTTTGCTCTTATTCTTATGAATGTAAAAGAATAATAAACTTTTCTTTCAGTTTTGCAGGGAGAGTTTCTTAACATTTGAAGCATTTCTTACATATTGACCTTGGTTTATGTATTCTGCAAAGATTCATTAAGCTTAGGGGGGTTCTATTGTCAGGAAAATGGTTAACATTAGTAAAACACACAATTAAAATAGTAGCAGGTGATGTCAGTTTTAGTAGAGTTGACATTAATGACCTGTTCATAAGGGGCAATTTCCACACTAATGTCATGTTCTTTAAATGGAAATAGCCAGGAATACACATTTTCCATGTAAAATAACCCTTTTTGTAATTCATTAAATTCCCTTTCCCCCTATATTTAAGTAGACATCTTTCCAAGAGGGAGTAGAATTCCAAATAAAGACATAGGAAATTAAAATCAGGGTTCCCACAACTAGTCTATTTAATATTCATATTCAGGAAAAGATCCATAAACTCTTTTTCTTCTCTTTTATTAACAAAGGAAGTAAACTCCCCTTGACAGTCTACTTTTCCCAGCCGTGTTCCAGAGGCAGTGAGCGACAACCACCTTTGTTTCGGGCTGGAATTAAATATCCTTGTACAAGAGCAGAGCAGGGACACCTGTGAAAGGAGATTTTCTGCTATGACCCAGCTGGGAGAACCCATCTCTTTACCTGGACAGGGATGAGATTTCATGGAATCCCAGGACAGTTTGTGTTGGAAGGGACCTTAAAGCTCATCTTGTTCCACCCCTCTGCCATGAACAGGGACACCTTCCACCATCCCAGGTTGTTCCAAGCCCCTCAGTTTGCCCTTGGATTCTTCCAGAGATGTGCCTAGAGCGGCTGTCCCCAAGTTCTCTCCATGGATGCAGAGGCCCCTGGGCCATTGAAAACACTGTAATGGAGCCATGGCCAACATGGTGGTGTTTTCCTTTCATTCCAAGACTTGCAAAAGCCAAGGGCACTGCCTGATTTTCCCAGGGATGGGTATGGTAGGAATGCAGGGAAAGACAAGAAAAAGGGAAGGCAGGTGTTCAGCACCCTGAAAGGCCACTCTTCCTGCACCAGCTCCTTCCAACACCTCCATCCCCTGCTTGGCCATTTCATGGAGTCACAGAATCATTAGGTTTGGAAAAACCTTCTAAGACCGAGTCCAATCATTAACCACCAAACCATGTCCCCAGGTGACACATCCACACACCTTTTGAATGCTTCCAGGGATGGTGACTCCACCACTTCCCTGGGCAGCCTGAACACCCTTTCAGTGAAGAAATTTCAGTCTCTCCACACTAGAGGCTCACCTTGGAGTCACCCAACTCCCCCCAGCACGTCTACATCAGGAGATCTCCACCCACATATTTTCTGGTGTTGTTTTGCTGTTTTCACTCTACATAGAGGACAAGAAGGACAA
>WEKX01013567.1:274146-304146 GCA_013390025.1 Pitta sordida | reverse complement strand
GGAGAGAAGGCGGCGTGAGCAAAGCCTCCCTTTGGAAGAACAGAAACATCTCTGGGATGAGTAGCTGTTACAAGAGACTGCTGTCTTTACAAGCTGGGTTTGGATGTGCCAAGCACAACTCACACCCCACAACTAGTGAACTTCACACGCTGCTCGTACCAAATCCTCCTCAGCTGTAAAACACCACGTGTACACGGCGCAGCCCGCTCGGAAATGCCTTAACGAAGCACTCAGCATTTATTGAACTTCACTTACTTTAACTGCAGCTGGGAAAAGGTTTCCTTTATTGTCCAGCCCCCGAGGACAGTGGTGAAACCAAAATTTCCACGAATGTAAATTCCAGCTTCAGCTAATTTTGATGACAATGACTTCTCTTCTTTATGAGGTGCATAATGAGCCGGACCACAGTCTTGCCAAAAGCCATGACAAGCTCCAAGCATGCCCCAGTGGCTCCCAGTGCTTTCTGTACCCAAGGTTTAAACAGAGACTGCCTCCAGCCAGAGCACATGAAGAACCGAGCCCGGCGATAGACAAATGACTCTTCTGTTTTACATTCTTTTTTAATTAGCCTCTTTTTAATGACCTGAGTTAATAAGTGTCAAAAGGTGCAAAACACAGCATGACTTCATTTTTAAAAGAGAGCATTTGCCTTTAATCTCATAAGTAAAGCAAGTGCCCTCTTTAAATATCAGCTTCAAATCCAGATATTATATTGTAGGGGATAACAGTTTGCTGTGTACTGTGAATTCCCTCGCCTCAAACCCTACTTACAAATCCACCTGGCCCTCTCAGTTTTACCAGCACCCCTCTGAATTTAAACTATTGCTATTTCAACTCCAGCTTGCTAAAGCATTGATTAAAAATATATTTGAAAGCTTATCTCTTTCCTAAAGTTCCCACATCAAGCCTGAGACCCAGAGACAAAATTATTATAAGAAGAGAAAAACCATCAACTGCAACTAAAAAGGAATAAAGGACCCTGCTGAGAGCAGTAGGATTCCTTTTTTAATTTGCCATGAATTTAGAAATAAGGTTATTTTACTTTTTTATGCCTCTGTGTTTTCCCATGGGCGGCTCATCCCAAAGAAGTGGACGAAACCCCTCCAGGTGCCACATTCCTCCTGTTTTCCCAGAAACCTCCCTTGTGCCCTTCCTCTTAGTATTTCTGTCTCCTCCAACTTCTTTTTAAAAAAGACATTTGAACATGAAGATGAATTAGCAGTTTCCCAGAAAAAACTTACTAAAAGCTGAACGTTACTGATAATTATTTTTCTTAATTCAATTTTGCCACCAGCCCTGGCAAGTTGATGTGACACTGTTTGATGTCATGGCATGAGAAAATCTTTCCTTGCACCCCCCAAAAAAAGGCTCCTGTGACATCCAAGGTGGCACAACAGGGTGAGTGTGGTGGTGACACCTCCTTCCAAGCACTGTCCCTGGTTTTCCTGGAATGCAAGCTGTCAATGATGTTGCATCCTGTCAAATTAAATGGTTGGTTGTTGTTGTGTTGTTGGGGTGTTTTTTAATACAGGCTGATTTCCACCAGAGGTTACTAAGACACGAGGAAAACCATTTTCAGCTCCAGCAACCCCAAACTGAAAATCTCCAAATCTGAGGGAGGCTCCAACGTTGACTTTGAACAGGGTTTGTGGTTCAGCCTCAAAACCAAGGCCAGGATTTAAATCCCCACTTCCCGGCGTGAAAACGCAGGAGACTAATTCACAGAGTCACTCAACTTCTTTATAATATTGATCTTTTCCTGCAGCTAACAAAGAGAAAATTGTCTAAATGCTACAGTACATCTACCCAGGAACACAGAGATCATAAAATAACACAGGCACTTTACAACATTCCCAGGCTCTCTGCAGAGCTGCCTCAGCTCCTCCTCTCTACCAGAGAAGAGCGTTTTGGTCGCTTTTGCTGTGGATCCGTCACCATGTCATGTATAAAGGTATTCCAAACAACAAAATATTTGAAAATGACTAGAAACACGCCATGAAAGGTGGAGTTTGTGTCTTTCTTTTTTTAAGACCATCACTTATTTTTTTTGCCGTAGGGTTAAATATTTCTGACTTTACTGGGCCGGGGTCATTAAGAGAGAAGGTATACTACAATAATAAAATTATCAACAGAGCTTTTGACAAGCAGTCATGTGCTTGTAAATGAAATTTATTTAGGTGCCACTCAAAACATTGTAATTAAGAGGTACAGAATGTATTACCAGATGGTTCCTGTTTAGTATCTATTTCCTTTAGAGAACAAGGTGATTAGAGAGAGCACTAAGTTGTAACTGAGCACCAAACACCCCACAGGCTGATCCAGCGCCTGGTGCAGTCAATTAAAAACTCCACTTGACTTTCACACCAGGAGAATCAGGTCCATCTACTATTTATTTCTGCAAATACAATAGTTTGGGGGTGGTTTGGTCCCTGGAACATTTTCTTGCATTTTGGCAAGTAGATCACAGGATGACATTGGCTCTTCAGGACAGTGACACGTTTAACACGACTGATTAAGACCTTTAATCTGCTACATTTAAACAATGAAAAGGTGGCACTGAGCAACATAAAGGACCTTTGAGTTTCAAGCAGGACATAGAAGTGTCGATATCCCCTTTGAACATCAGTTATTCAGGGGAAAGAGACCTTTTGTATACATGAAATAAACCCCAGCAACCAAAGAGAGACTTTGTTGCTCTGTTCTTTTCTAGCTTTTGGCATATAACCTCCATTAATCATTATTTAGTTCTGTGAAGCCACAATTATTTTCATTTTTAACTCACGGTGCTAAGATTTCTAAAATGAGGAAAATAGTGAAATGTACACCAGGAAAAAAAACATAAGTTATTTTTAAACAGAAAATGTTTTCCAATAGAAAACTCTCTTCAGCAAAACAATTTATTTTAATGCAGTTACCTGGAGGGGGTCACTCAGCCCTTGCTACCCTGAGCAATCCCACTGAAGCCTCTTGCACTGCTCATGTTAAAAAAAAATTGAAAATTCAGCTCAAAAACAATCTCAGCCTTGCAAGGCTTATGAAACCCTTTGGCTGCACGATCCTCATAGAATCATAAAATCAGAGAATGCTTGGGAGGGACCTTGAAGTTCATTTAGTCCCAACTTCCTGTCATGGGCAGGGATGATTAGACCAGGCTTAAAATTAAGCAATTTAAGGATTGGAAGGTCCACTCTAGAGGCAACATCTCTGCAGATGTTAATTAAAACTAGGCAGTGGTTTGTCCCAAAGATTCCTTTGTCCTCATGGAGAGTTGGGTGCTGCCTCTTGACTGAGATTTCCCTGGCACCCTCCAGCCACACACTGCACACAGTTTGTTGTATTTCACTGTAAATTACATAAAAACAGATATATTAAAAAAATGCATCACCGTGAGCTGCAGGACAGGCACCAATGAGCTGTTCCTGGGCCATCCCATGGCAGAAGCATCCAATGGCTCCCAGCTCCTTGCTGGGAGTTTTCCCAGGCTGGAGATTGCCAGCTCCATCCTGCACCTAGTGATAAACAATGAAAATTAGATTTGGAAGCAGTTCTGGATGACTTAAGTCATTGTCAATATAGCACAAACATTCATGTCTTATTTTTAAAAACAGCTTAAAGAAGGATGTCTGCCTTTAACGTCAGTGTGCAAAACTGGGATACTGAAGGATAATTTTTTGCTCCTCTTAAAAACTCAGATTCCAAAATAGAACAAAGTTTGGTTTACGATGATCCAACATCAAGTGTGTCCTTTTCCCACTGGATTTCCCAGTACACACACTCAGCACGGCCCATCAAAAATTTCCAAAAAAACTAACACTGCTTAACTTTCAATTCAGAGGAAAATATTGTATTTGTTAGATGCAAAGCACACTTAATGAAAGAATACATAATTGCATTTGTATATACAAGGACAGAGAGGTAACCTGGGGTCTTAATTCCTTCAACCCATGAATGAGGTCATGCAAACCACATTTTTTAATTCTATACATTCACTTAAACTTAGATAAAATGCAGCAGTTTTGGGGAGAATTTGTCCAGTGCAGTGTTTTGAGTCCCAGCAAGTTCCAATTAGTTGTCCTCATTCCATCACACTAAATTTAGTCCAGGCATATCAGTTGTGAGTTGTAAACTTTCTTCTTTTTCATCAAATGAACCACATCACGTAATATCTTCTTTTTTCTTTCGTTGAAACAGAACTGTCCTAGGAATTTAAATTTTCCAAAGGCAGTTTTGATCTAGAGTACATTCCCTATTTATTTGTCAGAATAATACCAGCAGCCCTGGTCTGTACCAGATGTGGAAATGGCAGAATTTTATGATACAGCAGAAGACGAGTCACAAACTACCCACAACCAAATATTTTATATATTCAGGGATAATTTTTAAGTTTTACCAGTCCAGTGTTGTATCCCCATACATTCATAATTATCTCAAAGATTGCTTTTCTCCACATCAAACACCACCCAGAACATTTAAAACAGTTTTTCCTTAAGCTGCACAAACTGGAATTTCAACCCGAATGCTCCGCTCTCTATTCCAAGCGCTTTTTCCCTTCCCTCTGCCACACTTTAATGACAATTATTCAGTAAATTGTCAATACCTAATGGCATCATCTCATGCCTGCTTTTCAATGGGCACCTCCAGCCCACATTAATTAAACAGCCGGGCTGACAATGGATCGGCTCCGTAAACACACAAAGTGAGATTTCCAAACTCTTTTTCTGGAGCTCAGTTATTAAGCTGCAGATTTCAGTTTCATTTGCCTGCCTTTCACTTTAAAGCAAGCAGCAGCCACTGAGAACACAATAATGAAAGAGGTCATGGAGCACCAGTTGTGCATGAAAGATGCGAAAATTTACTGCAAATGAGACAAGAGCAGTAAATTCATTTTTATTCAAATTACTGTCATCATACATTACCACTTCTCCTGTAAACATTGTGCTTCAGACAGTGTGACAGCATATTATTATTTGCGAGATTATACTATTATTAAGCTATTAACATGTCACCTCCTGCTTGAAACAATGACTCAGCTTGGTACTGCATAATAGGACAAGTTAGGGAGACAAGGCGAGGTGACGGAGAGGTTAGTTGTAAGAAGGGAGGCCATGCATGGAGTGACAGCTGGCACTTAAAGGCTAACATTTATTCAAAAGAGTCACATAATGAGGATGCCACTCACTTTTATTTACATACTGGACCCAGCAGCTTCCCACAAACTGACTTTTTTTTTCTTTCCGTCCACACAAGACGTCCTCGAGCTCTTGGGATGAGCCCTGAGGAGTCACCTTTCCCCCAAGCTTGGAAAAATTGGTGAGTGAAGTTTGGGAAGCTTGTGGGATGAGCCCTGAGGAGTCACCTTTCCTCAGGCTGGGAAAAGCTGATGGGTGAAGTTTGGGCACGGCAGGTTCACGTGGGGACGACGCTGCGCTCACACGTCAGCGGTGCTCGCACCTCACTGCCAGCCTCTCCCTTCCTTCCAGTGGGAATGCCACAAGTTTTTCCATGGATATTACCTTCAGGTCTCTGAGAGGCTACTAATGATTAAAACGTCATAATTTCTAGGTTTCAAAGACTTCCAGAGTGAAGTGCAACACAAATCTGCTCCTACTCCATGGATAGTTTGCTGCCTCGTGCTGCCGCTGCTGTCAATGCCAACCACTCCCCACAGCTCTTCCTCGATATTTCCTGGAGTTTTAGAGGGCTTAGGTAACCATGTGAATCCCTCACGGCCCTCCAAACACTCAAAGCCCTTCTTTCGCAGCCCTAAATGGAGGATCAACTACTCCACCTTATGCCCTGCTTTATATTTCCCTTCCACTTGGATTTGCCCTCCTTTCCTAACCCGTTCTTGATGAAGTTGAAACCTGTTTATGTAAATATTCTTTCCCGAGCCTTTGCAGCAATCTTGGGAGAAAAAAAATGTCATTTTGTGAAGCAGAGTAAACAGCAAGCTTTGTTCTAAATTAGTTGGGGAAGTGTCTCGTGAAGTAGAACAAACAGAGAGAGACATCAGCGAGTTACTAATGATCGCTTGTCAGCCTTGCAGAGAAGCTGCAGGCACACAAGGTTTTCAGGACTCCAAGGTTCTGGTTCCTGCATTTGGGATGCCGTGAAGGCCACGATGCGAACGACACTTTCAAGGCACAGCTCATACAAATGTCATTTTAGTGCTGTCCCAGTCTGGAGGAAGGCAATTTTGATGTCTTGAAAACTCAGGTAGAAGGTAGTGGTTGGGATTAAAAGGGATCTTGGAGATTATCTCATCCCACCCCCTGCCATGGGCAGGGACACTTTCCACTATCCCAGGTTGCACCAGCCTGGCCTTGAACACTTCCAGGATTGGGGCAGTCACAGCTTCTTTGGGCATCCTGTGCCAGGGTCTCCTCACCCTCAGAGCCAACAATTTCTTCTTAATAACTTAATATTACACTTTCTATACTTTGTTTTCTCTCTTTTTTTTTTCTTTTTCTGGCTTTAATCTGTTCATAGTTCACATAGAGTAAGACCCAGTGGCCCCCCTTACCTGCTCTTGCCGAACATAAATCCTCCTCTTACCCACCTGGTGCCCCTGGTTTTCTCAACTCTTTTGTAGCACACCAAACCCTTTGAAATCACTTTAAAACCTCTTTCTTTGGCAAAACAGGATCTCAAACCCTACCTCTATTATGGCAGAACATCTTGTGAGGTGCCCTCCCACAGCCCAGGGCTGCATGACTGAACTCAGGTGCTCCCCATCCCTGGAAACTGCATGGATTAAAGCCACAGCAACAAAAATAACCTAGAATGGAAGTTCAGACAGTCTGAACTCGGCGTACCTCAGTATTTCCAATTTCCATTGAGTTGGGCTGGATGAGGCTCATTGGGGTCGTCCCATCCCGACGCTTTCCACTGCAGACATGTCCTCTAATCCCCTGTCATCAGGCTCTGCTTTAGGAGCCGTTAGTGGTTTGTCACATCGTTACCCACGTGTGGAGTCTGCTCCACAGCCTCCCTGCTTTGATATCAGACACCTTCTCCGAAATTTCCAACCTCCATGTAGGTGCAGGTAGCTGATGCTCAGATGTTGCAGAGCCAACTTTCTCCCACATCTGTTTTTTTCCCTCTCACTTGAGCACAATAATCATATCATTTACCATCAGTAGTCTCAATTTCACCTCTCACTTCTCATAAACAAGCAGTTTTCCTTTTAGTAAATATGCATTTATTTGCCAGCACAGTTTTCCCTTTGGTAACGTCACCTTCATCCATCAGTTCGGTTTTTTCCATCTGCCTCGACAGGCCTTGTCTTTCTTTGCCATGGACTGTCCAGAGCTGTCAAGATCTCCTGACCCTGCTGGTGAAAACGTCCTCGCTCCCACAGATCAGCTCTTCCAGCTCCTTTGTGGACAAGTCCCCGTCAGCAATTACTGCATTTTATCACACAAGCAGGACTGGTATTGACCTGCTCGTTATTTTAGGAGAATGAAGCACTCAGCAAGGTCATTCATAGAATTCAAAATAGTGCAGAGGAGTTGGAAGCAAGAGGCTTTGTGCTGTTGCCTCATTTCCCTTCCTTATCATCTATTTTTTTAAATTATTTGCCCTTCACGGGTACCATTCCTGTCCATCTACCATCTCATGGTTATTTTAGAATAAAAAGTCAACCTGAGAACCACAATGAGGCCCATACATGGAAACCATTCCCAATTTGATGAGTGTTTCTAAATTAACACCTCCTTACCCCAGTACCTCCTCCAGCAGGTAAATCAGAGCTCTGGGGATGGACTTGTGATGTCAGGTTTTAAAATCCTGACTCTAGGAGATATACAGACCTCTGCTTCCCATAGGCAGGAATGAAGTTGGACAACACTCAGACCAAGAAGGGGGTTGTGGTTTTGGATCTGGCCAGCAATCTGTGCTCTCAGGCACCACAGCCCAGGGCTCCAACAAAAGATCAGCGCAGGAACCATTAAACACTGAATTTTCCCAACGCACTCCAAACACACATATAAACACTGAGTAACCTTAGGCCTAATCAGGGTTCAAAACACAGTTAAGCACCTCTTAAAACACTTTTTTTTGTTTGCACTGCTGCAGCTTAGACTTGCATTTCCCTGCATGGCACCAGCCACATTCGCAGGCTTAATTTTTAAGCAGGACCGAACAAGGGCGCAAAAATCCCTCCAAAATAGGAATCAGCAATATTCTAAGAGCACACAAAAGTCACAAGGGAAGATGTTGGGGGGGAAAAAAACCCCTCAAAATTATAAAAGCAGTGCAAAACCTAAAACCGCTCTTCATTTCCCAAAACATAGCCATGGATTATTTAGGCTGCAAGAGCGGGATGATCGTGTGTCTTTCACACTTTCATCATAATGACTTAACAGCAATCGTTGTCCCCATGGTTAATATTGCCCTGCTCCAAATGCGTGTCCAAACACAAAATCTGTTTAAATCCAAAGGCAATAATTAAAAAGGAAAAACCTAACAGAGGTGCAGAGAGTGTGCAGATATCAGCAGTGTGGTGACCAACAAAAGAATGGTCATTTGGGTCACGATGACAAGTTTTTGATCAGGTTTATTGAAGAAGTCAATGGGTTGATAAGAGCAAATCAAAATCTGTGCCCTCTCCCCGTGCATAGATGTGTTTATATACACAGAAATAATGTGCAGCTTTTCTTGATATATTCAAAGCAATGTCTGCAAGGGGCTTTTTAATGCTTATTTTTATACAAACACCCTCCAAACCCTCTTGTTTGTAACTAGTAGCTGTTCTGTGGGAGGGAGGCGACGGCGGTAAATGTGAGGGGTGGCTTTTCCTGCTCCCTCTCCCACAATCCCACCGTTCCTGCTCCTCAGGACTGGGAAATTTGTTAAAAGCTGCTGAAGGGGAGTCACCCAGCCCCGCTCTGGCGGGGGGATCTCATGTGTTCACCACTGATTAGACTGCATTATTTCTATTATCCTATTGGGCTTCACACCAGGAATAGAGGCACTTGCCCTTATTTGAAACCAGCAGACACCAGGAGAATTTGCTGATTGCTAATGAGAAAGAGAAGGTTTTGTTGATATCATCTGGGACGTTCTTGCTGTGGTCTGCTATTAAGATCTGGAGCTCTACATAACACACCATATTAAGCAGGCAGTGACTTTATTATGGGATCAGTATAACTTTTCATGTCTGGTGTACTCCTAAAGCCTGGGCTAAAACACCTTTTTCCAGAATATGAAACATAATATCTCGGTGCTAGCTGCATTATTTAAAAAGGGGCAATGTGGTTCATAACTTTACATTTATTGCATACTTTTAAGCCACTTGACCCATATAAATATTACTATAGAGTTGCCCTCAGTTATTAAATTCTTATTGCTTATAAAAAGGGCAGCAGGAAGTATATAATCTATACACTGAGGTGTGGGGGTTTTAAGGGGGAGAGGGAAGAATAAAAAAAAAAGGAGAAAGGCTGGAAACAAATGTGTTTTGATCCTGTCCATAGCCTTGAAGTTAAAACATTTTTCCCCCAACGTCTGTTTATTTAAACTCCAGGAATTAGGCACCGGCACAACAAGTCGGTCCTTACCTTCTCGAAGCCAAAGTGGAAACTCCACCTCTTAAAAAGAATCATTTGCAGGATGTTTCCAACGTTTATTACAGCCAAGGCCAGGTAAAAACGGGACAGGAGCATCTGCTGAGTGGTCCAAGGGGCTGCACAGTCACCCCCTGGACTCTCTTGCACACGCACGCACGTGTGCCTGCATGACAACACATTAACATAGGTAATTTTACTTCAGAGTTGCTTGGGGCAGCACCTCTAGACCTAGAGGTTACTGCTGTCAAAGTAGGACCTTTTTCTTCCTGTCACTTCTTTCAGAGATGAAGGGAAAGATTTCCCTTAGCCTACAGCATTTAGCGTGCAAACGCTCCACCACAACATTTTGAAACTATAGAAATCATGAAACCAGCCTGTGACCTTCCATTTCAGTGACAGTACAGGAATCCCTTGAGCAGCGGAGGCATCCTCTGATATTTGGAAAAGTGTCATGTTTTCTTTACAGAGAAAACTGTCATATTGTTGTTGGCATAAAATACAACACTTCCTGGAGTTGTGATTTCCTTGTTTGCTACAAAATGTCACCTGGGCAACTGACATGTTTTTGTTTTGCTTAGAGCAACTTCCCACTTATGATATTCAAATCGAGTTGATATTGATACCTTAAGCTGCGCTGAAAGGAGCAGCAATTACAGGCGTCTGAAATTCCTCCAGAAAAAGGCAGTTTAGCTAAAAGCCAAGGACCCTCCCGACAATGGCAATCGGGCTGCAAGTTAAACACAGCCCTTATATAATTTGCAGCCTATTGATGTGCCAGGCAGTAATTCTCCAGCAGGAAAAAAAAGTCTGGGGAAGAAGCAGGCACAGATAAATGAGATGCTTCCCCAAAATAAGCAATGGAGTGTTCACTGGTAAGAAAAAAAAAAAAAAAAAGAAAGAAAAAATAATAAAAGAAAGAAAGAAAAAAATAAAAAAGGAAAAACAAAATGCTTAGCCTGAAGCAATAAGTGGAGCTGACTAGAAAAGTACGGGGTTTTTAAATCATCCCTGTGCTCACATCTTACAGCACAAAAGGATTTTAATCTCAGCCAGAATAGCCTCATTCCAGCATTGGTTTTTTGGCGGAAAACTTTAACCTTTGGGTCGGTAGCATTGCTTGGTTTTAAACACCAGAGTTGTTTTTTGATAAACTGAGAGCAGTTATATTTCTATTTTTTGAATGTATAATTTTTTTCTTTCTAATTTTGAGTAGTGCAAAAAAGCAACTTTGCCTGAAATCAGGGTGCTGAGAGGTTTTTGCAGGGAAGAAAATCATGTTCACAGTTTAAATAACTACTAATTGTTTCAAAAAATTAACTTTTTAATTAGACAACTCTGCCATGGTTAAGAAAGTTAAATCACCAGCTGACATCACGCAATCCGAAACAACAGATGATCTTCAGAGTGTATTCCACAAAAGGAGCAGAATAGGTGCTGGAATATTTGAGAGTATTTAATATTTTCTCTCAGGTTTCTTTTAAAGATGTTTTAATGTTTTAATAAAACATTAAAGATGTTTTAATGGAAAATCAAGAAACAAGTCTTCACCTTTGATCCGGGCAGAGGAAAGAGACTGGTTATTGCTTTCCAGTAAGTAGTTAATGATCCCAGTTTTGACGTGTGGGTGTAAAATATAAACAAACTTAAGTACACACATGAATGTCTGTGTGTCTAGATATGTTTATCTCAAAGTATTACAGAGATCTTCTCTGTATGAGCCCTGAGTGAAGCTACCCAGATGCAAAACCCAGAATAATTACTTCTCAACAGAAACAACAACAAAAAAATCCTTTTTAAGGTAAAAAGAGCCAATTGTGTTTGAAGTTGTAACAGGGAGGGAAAAAAAAAACAAACCACCAAAAAGCAGCATCCTAAAATTATATCTATTTAGCTTCATTTAGGAACTCTGCCTTTTAAATGAACAAGCAAATTTTTTCACAGATTCGCACGTTTTGTAAAATATGTCAAACAAACTAAAGAGAAGGTCTCCTAATTACTCATCAAACAGCCTGCAGTCAGCAGGGAATGCAGCCGGAGTGATACAACACTCGTGTTAGGGCAGACCCGAAATATTCCTCTTGGAAAATAACAACGACGGCGACAGCGGCAGCGCCCGGGGGCCCGATCCTGCCAGGGCTGAGCCTGCCCCAGGCTCTGAGCACACACATCACCCACCTCACACATCTTCCTGCAACCCAGGGGGTGTTAAACCCCCGGTATTTAGTCACCGAGTGATGAACTAAGTTTTGTGTTCACACTGGGTTTTGATGGGCTTCTTTTTTTTCTTTCTTCCTTTCTTTTATTAAATATGTACCATGGAAGGCTAATTGGAAAATATGCAGAACCGCTTCCTGTTTAAACGTGGAATTATATTAGAGGCTGGTGGGTAGAACGGGAGAAAAGTCACCATGAGGCATATTAATGACTGTCCCTTTTAACAAAGCTGCTCTCGGCGTTGGAATTCATTTGAAAATAAGAATACTGAGGAATTAGTGGCCTTCCTTTCACAGGCAGGACCCATGTTATCCGATATTATATATATACAGATTTTGCTGGCACGGTAATCAGAGCGAAATTCCTTATTCCTGCGTAATTGCTAAAACGCAGGGCCCTCTTATCCTGCTCTGCCTCTTCAGCCAAAACTCTGAGTCACTTGAAACAGGAATTTTTTCGAGGCAGCAGCTCTGGCACAGGGCTCGGGGTTTGTAAGTCTTCATGTCTCCCCTAAAGGGAGCAGGAGATGTTTGGCATCTCCCCAGCACGAGACATTTTTAAAGGTATATTTAAGACGTGTGTGCGTGTGTCCTGGAGTTGAGGGTGAAAATCCACAGCCTAAACTGCTCTGACCCTCATCCACGCTCAGCCTCGTTTCTCCGGCTCTTAGTAAATTTAGAGAGCTCAGATTGCCAACCTGGAGTAATTTACATTGATAAATTAATCTGATTTGCACCCCAATAGCAGCAAACAGAATCAGGCTGGTAGTTTCACTGTAGCCAAGAGCAGAATCAGACTCACAACCACTACTTTCTTTTGATTTATTCCCTAATTCATATTTTCAACAATATGCAATCCATTAGCAGCACAGAAAAACACGCACTAACTACTTGGGTGGACTCAGGATTCTGGGGTTGCTCTCAGACAGATGGCTTGTTTTGTGGTATTTCTGTCTTTATTTTCCTTCCCACACTTTGCTTTCAGTTGTTTTGGAGCTGGTTTACCACTTCCATAGGATTTTTTAAGATAAGTAGAAGGATTATTGGTCACGCTTCTTGAAATTCATCATGAAGCAGGGCCGGCTTTGACTGTAGCCCATTATTTGTTGCATCTCTAAAGTGGAATATGCTCAGGACACACTCCCTTCAAAGGTTTGCAAAGAGGAAAACAGTCTCAGCAGAATCTGCCTTCGCATCAGCTCCTGGAGGGTCCTTAAATAACTTCTCTCCAACGTGGCAATATTTCAATATCTGCTAAGAGATCCTTGTTAACAGGAGGGACCCCGGATCTCATAACTGGGTTTTTATTACAAATCCCAGGGATGTTTGCTCTATAGATACAAAAGAAAACTTCTGCTCTCTTGACTTTTTTTAAGGTAAATGTTTCAGGGGTTGTGTTTTTTAAACTACGTATATTTGGTAAATGCAATTCCCTGCCTTCTCCTAGCAGAACTTTATTTTCTTCCTTTATAGTAATATATAGATCTGAAATTCCAAGGGTTTCTGGTGCTTTTCAGCTGTCACCTCAAGTCAAAATCACGGAGTTCAGCTATAAAAAAAATTGTATATAATAAATTTAACTTGACTTAACTGAAGGTTTTTAAAGTGAACAAGTATTTTTGACATTAAAAAAAAAATTGCTACGACTGTATTATCCATGTATCTCCTCACTTCTATTCATACCACAAACCCCCCATCCTGTTATCCAAAATGTGGCCTGAAATTCAGTCAGGGACAGACAGTGCTTCGGGGAACACGCTTTGCTAAAATGCAAAAGACACTTTGCAACGTCTCAGGTCATAAATAAACGCACATAATGTGATATCCAACCCCACCTACCTATCCATAGGTATTGTTGGATTGTGGAGGGACCCCCCCTCTTCTTCCAGCATCCCACACAGTCCTGCCCGTGCCCAGCACGACCCTCCAGCCCACGGTGTGGGCCCGCCCCTATTTAGCGCTTACAGGGCGATTTTACCCACCCAACTAAACTTTCATACTCTAGTTCAAATTTAATCAATTTTTTGTTTTGCAGCCTTTTGTAGATTGAGTCTTTTGTTAAGAAAGGACGTCTTGTTTCCCAAACACGCCAGAAGGAATCGCTGGCATCAGAGTGCCACCAAAAGGCAGGAGAAGAAATCGGCAGCCAGGCACTGACCTTTGCAGAGACAGCTAAGGTTATGCACATAACATTTGCTTGTTTACTTTGCAAAATAAGCAATGAGTTGGAAACTCCGAGCTTAGCAAACGTCTCGCTACACCTGGAAAGCAACACTGACAACAACAGCAAAACCCCACGGTTGTTCTTGGGTTTGCTGTTGTTGTGGGTGGAAGCCTTTACCGGCTACGCTCTATATCTATCATGATGCAACTTTAATAACGTTAGCCAAGACTGCTCAGAAAATCACAGCTGTGGCTGGAGGCAAAATGGAGGGGGGGGGGGGGGAAGGGGGAAAAAAANAAGAAAGAAAGAGGGGGTGGGGGGAGGAAAAAAAAAGCTAAAATGAGGTGCTTCTCCCAAGCCTCACCTAGTGAGCTGAGTATTGGCTTATGCGTGAGAATAAGCAAACGAATCGATCGCTGCAGTAGGTTGATGGCTACTGGTCGTTTTGATGGATATGACGGTAAAAAAAAAGTCCAGATTGGTTCACAGTGGACCTCAAACCATGTCAGCTAAAACCAAAGAGACAAAAAAGTGACAGCTGCGGAGAGTACACTGCAGGCAGTCAATGGTTCCTGTGATTTATTGTTCCATCTGCCTTGCCGCTGTGAGGACAAGTTCCCCCTGATTTGGTTAAAATGAAAAGGACCTCAGAGAGCACAACGTGTTTTTTGAAAATGTGCAGAAACTATTTTTTTATTTCGTGATTTATGTGCCTTTCCCCCTCCATAATGTTTGCACCAATTGTTACCCAATAATGCTTACTGAAAAATGTGAAGCTTCCCAACCACTAAGAAATCCTCCAGACCGCCCCCACCCCTCCACCCCAGCACAAAAAGAGAGGGGGAAAAATAAAGGAGAGGGGAAAAAAAACCTAAAAAAAAATAAAATAAATAAAATACCTGCATAAATAACCCACGCTCTCAAAGCCAAGCCAGAAAACTAGTTTGTCTATTTTTTAACCTTCCTGCTTTCCAATTAAGAACCGCGTTTCGAAGCCTGTCGGGCTGCGAGTCAGTTAAACCCGGGATCGGCAAAGGGTGGTGTGTAATCATTTAATATATTAAAGAGTTCTAACCCCGATTATAAATTTGCCCGAGCCACCCAAGTGCTGTGGCCAACAGTTTCTGATTAGCAGAGGGTATTGCCACAGCAGAGAGGACAGAGGGGACGGAGCATTTACTGGCTTCACACACCAACTTTTTTCACCATTTCTGACTTGAAAAGGAACATTTCCTTCATGCAGTTGATGTAGCTTATTACCCCATTAAAGAGAAGCACCACACGACACTTGTGTCAGGGTAACACCGAGGCCTAATCAACACTTGGAGGTGTAACACAACACAAATAATCTCGCTCCTCAGGGAAGCAGGAGTAGCAGCCTGAGAAACGCTCCGGCTTTTCCCCGGGAGGATTCAAGTATGCCATAGCAGAAATATGGTTAATGTTTTAATACATTTATGGAGCATAAATCATAAATGAAGCATTAAGCATCCGGTGCTCTCTCAAAAGTTTTAACAAATACGGGCAAATTGAATGAATCTGGCCGAGCGAGGTATTGATGATTTTCCATGTGTGTCACACAGTGGGAAAAAATGGACGCAGGGCCTCCGAGACCTGCTGCCTCCTCACACTCCTCGCATACATTATCGGCTCCACTTAACGCCGGAGGAACCAGGAACCTACAAGGAGCCAAGGGAAGGCTCTTCCTCTCCCCCTCCAATAAATGTTTCATGCAGATCAGCAAATTTTCAGCAAATTTCCCATGGAAAGGCGGGATGGGGCCCGCTGTGCGTGGCCAGGACGGGGGTCCCTGGCGGCCTGACCCCGGCGGCGGCCGCTTCCTGGCTCCAGGTTTCCTTCGGCCTCACAGGTCCAAGCCGGTGTCAAAAGCTGGCCTTGTCTCCTGTCTCAGGATGTTGGTTTTACCTCTCAAGTGTTTCCTGAATTTGCAAAAATTCTTGGGGTTTCGTTTTTTTGTTGGGTTTTTTTGAGGGGTTTTTTTTGCTGGCGGCTGTCTGCATGTTCAAAAGCACATTTACCTTTGCTAGGGAAGGAGAATGAAGTATAAAAATGGGGGAGGGAAAGGAAAAGGAAAAAAAAAGGAAAAGAAAAGCAAGAGAAAACAAGAGGGAAAGAAAGAGAAAAAGAAAAAAATTTCTTAGTCGCTACTGTTGAGCAGGGGGTTTTCCCCTGGGACCAGTTCTACTTTTGGAACATGTTATTGTCAGGCAGAGGTCAACATCTTTTACCTCTTTTTTCCATTATTCAAAATAAGTATTGATGTTATGTTTTAGCTATTTAAAAGCCAGCTGCCTTGCTCATTTCAGATATTTTTCCTGGTATTATTGTATGTGGTAATAGCTGGCCTGTGTATCGTCTTTCACAAAATCTAGCCTTTCAGGGTCTCAGTCTTCAAATGATATCAATCAAAATTTATGCAATTCAAAATCCATATGTATAGAGTCCCAGTTCACCTCATTTAATGATAATAGTAAACCACATGTTGTGTACATGTCTGAAACACTTTTCTAGTTCTTGACTGTATTAACCCTAGGGGCACTATGTTTTTGTACAGCTTGCCCAACTGAGCAGCATAATATATTGATTAATACTTGGCAACAACTGCATTCTTGAATAATAAAACCATGAACAAGGTAAACGTGTACTAATAAAACAACAAGAGTGTCAATATTATTTGGGGATGTACGTTAATAAAAGATGCTAAAGAACAGGCAAGCCCCCAACCCCACCATTAACAAAGCTCAGTGCCTAAAGCTGCTCCCAGTTCCAGCCCCGTGTGATGTTGTTATCCGAGAGCCTCGTTGCCTACCTGGGCATCCGAGAGGCAGCCACAACACATGCTCCATATTAATGGGGGTTGGATCCAGAACACAGGAAAAAGTTCGGTATTTCTGCGAAAAGCAAATTAAAATTAACAATGTTTCGTCGTTACCCTGATCCTTCCTGGGCAGAGCCCGGCACAGGTACCACTGGCAAAGCCTGGGAACAGGCGCTGATTTTACAATAGAATTTGCTTCTTACAGGCTGCATTATTTACTTAAGCTTTAATATACTGTTGGAAATAAGATTTGCTTTCATGGAAAAACACTAAAACATTTGGCAAAGGAAGAGCCGAATGTTTCCCTTAATTTGTTTTGGCAACTCAGAAAAATAGATCCCATTACGCTCACGTTTGCATTCCAGAAACATAACAACAAATTATCATTTTACGAAAATCAAGATATAATTAAAAATAGGGTGATATAATAAGCAGCAAGCAAAGGCAGAAGGATGAGGGGAGACATGCTGGAAAGCACTGCTTTCCACACTGGGGCTGGCTGCGGAGGGGAAAAAGCAAAGGACACCAGCTGAAAAGCCATTGCCAGAGCTTATTTATTTATTTTGGGGCTGAGGGAGGGGGGGAAACAGCGGAGAAGGGAAGGACATGTAAGTAAAAATTGTTTAGCAAACAGTTAAAATAGTTTTATGCCTCCTTTTTTTTTAAGGAAAACAATATCTAAACACAGGTTCGTATTCATATTTCAGTCATTTGACTTTGGTAAGAAAACAAATAGTGAGGAATTAAACACAATTATGAATTGATTAACTGGAGCTGGTCCCTCAAACCGCAAGGTAGAGCAGCAAGATTGCATCTGTGTCTTCCCTCAATGCCATCCACATGAGTCACAGCGAGGCAGGAAAGCTGTTGACAAATTAATACTTTAAGAAAATAAACTATGGTCATGTTGAACATAGAGCAACTTTATCCTGATTAATTTGTGTTGGAGTGGCTCCAGCCCCCTTTACAAAGCCGCGCAGTTTGTACAAATGTAATTTCCTAATATTTACACGAGGAAAGCCTCAGCCGTTAAGCTTTGCCTCCAGTGTGAGTTTTGTGGTTAGTAAAAAGACAATAAAAACACAGAGAGGTAATTGTAAGCACATTTGGACACAAAAAGAAAAAAAAAATGAAAAGAGAGAGAGGGGAGAGGGAAAAAAAAAAATCGCTGTTTCTCTCCACTCCTCCTTGCAGAGCCCTATAAAAGTGGTGGAGCTGCGGGGCTGCGGTGCCCGCACAGGGCTCGGGAATGCAACACCCAACGCTCCACAAACGCCTGGAACGGCACCGACCCTCCAGCATCCCGACATTCCCGGGGCTGACGCTCCCTTCCAAACCCGCTCTCCATCCCCATTAGCTCATCCCACTCTCCCCATCGTTTTACGTCTTTATTTAAATAGAGCATCAGGCATTCGCACAATTGTCTCATTGAATAAATACGGGGAGGGGAAATGCAGTTATAAGTGTTGCTTTGTTTGAGGAATATTAAAAGTAACCTTTGGTTTTAATGAGAAATTTTTTTTCCCCCCCATCAGTTTACACAATTTTCCAGATGCAAAATGAGCTTTTGGCTGTAAAATATTTTATCGCATTGTCTTACACAATAAAGATTAGATGTTTTTGCTCTCTCTCAACTCCACCGCAATTATTTTTTAGTGTTTGCAAATCATAATATCATTTAAAAACCATATTTTATACCTCATCTAAAATACTTTTATAGCAGCGTGATGAAAAAAAAACAACAACCCAACACAACATCTATTTAACTACTCTTTTTAAGTGGCTGTAATATGCTTTGGTATAATTTCCCAGAAAAAGGCACAGCTAAAAAAGCTTAGCTGTTCTTGAAAACAAATCTCCCAAGAAGCATCTTTGCAAAAAAAAAAAAAATCCCCAGAATTGAATTCCCTTGGCTGAAGAACCCAGAGAGCCTGAATATAAAAATAGTAGCCCTGTCATTTCACATTCATTAAGTGTGAAACTCAGAAATTAATAATGTAAAAATATGCTTTTTAATTAGTCTTACATTCTGCCCAATGTACTTAAATGGGATCAGCAGCTCCCTAATGATTTTTTTCTTAATAAAGTATTAGCCTGTGATGCACTGGGGTTGACAGGTATGATAAACTGGAAAGTACTTTTGGAGGCGTATGAATGATACCAAAATAGTACTCTCCCATTTAAATGTAATTAACATCAGGGAGCAATATTACAGGAGGAGAAGCCTGCAAGATTTTTATTTCAGGGTATTTATTTTTTTTTTTTTTTTCATTTCTTGTTTTATGAGGAGTTTGATGATTGCAGCAGTGATTTTATAATTTAATTACCTTTGTTGAAAGCTAAGCTTTTGCTAATAGCAGGTCAACAGGATCATAAAGCAGCCTTCAAAAATATTAAAAAGGAGGTAAATCCCCTTAGCAAACCTACACAATAAGGATGCGGGTGCGCATGTGTGGATGCAAAGGATTTTATGGATGTATGGATATACAGACTCCTGTTCCCCTGTTATTTGTTTACTGTGCTATTTCAAATCAGTATTTACTCTCTAAAGGGCTCTGTTACACATTAATCATAATAAAATGAAAAGAGGGGAAAAAAGAGGGGGGGAAAAAAGAAAGAAATAAAAAACAGAGAGAGGAATAAAAAAGAGAGAGGAATAAAAAAGAGAGAAATAAAAACAAAATAGAGAGAAATAAAAAAAAAAAAAAGTAGCAGGAAGAGAAGAGGGAAAAAAAATTAAAAAAGAAAGTTTCTGAAAAAGCCACCTGACACAGGGTGGATTTTCCCAGAAGAAATATGAATGAGGAGTGAAGCTGGTTGCTCCAGACCAGTGACCACCACATCCCACCCCACACCGTGACCTCATGCCCTCTCCTTCCACCGCCCCTTCCCCAAACACTTTGCACTTTCTACCTTTCCAAAGCTGATTTTAAAGGAGGAGATAAAAGATCTCTGTCGACCTGCGCTGCTTGTGCAAGAGTATTCCCAAACTTATTTATATGCCAAATGTCACTTGTGTTTACTTAAGAATTTCTTCTCATATCTCGGAGTCACAGCGCTCCCCGAAGATGCACTTGCCATCGGGTAAACAAGCAGGGAGGAGGGCAGCATTCCCAGCTCCCTCCTCCCAAAACCAGAGGCTCCTCCATGAGCATCACCTTCCCGAGCACACCCTGACATTTCTGTGTTTCCAGGCTGATGGATGGGCACTTTGAAGTGCTGGGTGACAGAAATAGCTCAGGATGGGAATTCACAGTGGCACTGCACAGGAGCTTCCCTCTGCCTCCTGCCCGGTGTCCAGCCCCTGTCCTTCACAGTGTCACAGTATTAGCAAGGTTGGAAGAGACCTTGGAGATCATCGAGTCCAACCTGTAACCCAACACCAACCCATTGTCTAAACCATGGCACTAATTGCCTCATCCAGCCTACTCTTAAACACCTCCAGGGATGGCGACTCCACCACCTCCCTGGGCAGACCATTCCACTGAGGGATCACTCTCTCTGGGAAAAACCTCTTCACCATGGTTTGCACTTGGAATAAAGGAAAACTTGGAGCTGCCCAACCTTACCAGGCAAAACAATGACTAGATATGTCTGAACATAAGTAATGAAGGGAACTTTCCCTATTGATACAGGTTTTCCTTCGGTTTCTCTGAAAATAGTTAAGCCAGTAAACAAAAAACCAAAATCCATTCTTTTTGTCCCTTTTTTTCTTATTTTTTTCCTCACTCTTCTGAAAAATACATCCTTCAGGGCTGATCCTGTCTCTGAATATCCCAACCAACCTGAAAGGCCTTAGGTCAGGTGAAGCGCTCAGCCCATGACCACGTTGGCCGAGGGATGGGGTCAAAATGTCGTGGGCTTTGAGAGGAGCTTCAGCTTGGACAGCAGGAGGAATTTCTTCACTGAAAGGGTGGTCAGGAATTGGAACGGGTCGCCAAGGATGGAATTCCCATCCCTGAAAGTGTTGAAGGGGCAACTGCACATGGCACTCAGTGCTCTTGTTTAATTGTCAAGATGGTGATTGGTTACAGTTTGGACTTGATGATCTTGGAGGTCTATTCCCACTTTAATGATTCTACAATTCCCCATGGATGTGGTGACACACCTTTACCCCAAATATGTGGGGCAGTCAGGATATGGTGACCAGGGCCCAACTGGCAGCAATTCCACACAGGAATGCAGCTTCATTACTACAGGACATTCATTTCTCCTGCTTTGGTAACTTCCAACGTCCTTTACAAATGTGCTCATGAAATGTCATTTCTTTTCTATTTATCTTGGCGCTCCAGAACTGCCTCACTATTGGCTGTACGTGAGCTCTTTTATAATACTTTTCCAATCACAAACACCATTCCATTGTACCCCGGGGATTCCTGTGATGGATCTAGCTATCTATCTATTTACGTGTTCGTGAATCAAATCATTGGAGTGGAGAAAGTTTGTATAATCTACAGCTTCCATAAGATTTCACCAAACTTACACTTCAGGGGGCAACACCAGGACAGTGACGTTATTTTCATCCTTCTCAGGTACCTCCTCTTTTCCCACAGGATTTACTGTGGTGTGAAAAAATCCTCAATTCCCCCAAAAAATCAAAGCTTAAGATTCACCTCCAGCTCCCAGCCTGCAAAGGGAGTTTTCCAGGAGCAGGGACGTTTTAATGGGCAGCTGAATCAGAAACTAATCATCTGAAGTGCCCTCATGTAAACACACACTGGAAATTTTATTACTGAGATATTTGGGGTTTTCCTGATAGAGAATAAAAGACAAATAATCGAACTTATTGGAAAATATTTACATAGGGCCACACAGTGCAAACCTGGGGAAAGCTGAACAGTATTTACTCAGAGGAGTAGCCCTGGTGGAGGCAGAGGAGCGGATACCGCTCAGCTGTCCAGGGAATTGGAAGGAGTTTGTCTGAGTCAGACACGCTGGCGATGGCCCCACACTGGGGCATCATAATGCTTTAATTAATTAATGTCTGTAAACTGTTTGGTGATCTTGGGATGAAAGGAGTTCTGGAAATGCCAGGTATTATTGAAAATTAATTACTCCAGCCTTTTCCCCCCAAATCTTGCTAAACATATTTCAATTTTTTAATCTATCCTGCTGTTTAAATAAAGCTCATTGCAGAATTATTTTCTGATAAATATTAAAGGCGGGGGGGGAAGAGGGAACTAGAGGCAGATTGAGCTGCAACATAAGAGATTGTATAAGAGACACATTTTTGGAGGGGACAAAAATGGGCAGAGCAGGCACAGGTAGAGGACACAGCAACGAGGATGTGCTGCCTGAAGGGCTCAACCTGTGCGACCCCCATTATCCCCTCTGTGGCCAAGCCAAGACCTGGCATTCACACGGTGTTGGAGAACCAAATACCACAGGGGGACAAAGCTGTGGGAGATGTAGGACCATGCTGAGCGATCCAAGGACAACAGGAACTGTTCCAGCCACTGCCACGTGTCGGCGAATCAATCACTCAAAACGCTATTCATCGTTCAATCACAGGGAGACAGAACATGTGTATTATTTATATAAGTCTGAAATCATTTTGTGTTACTTACTGAAGAGTCACCTTCCACATCATCACAGAGCAAAAGTCCTGGAAGAGGCTCCCTGCAACAGTCCCCACAGGGACACTCCGAGTAGCTGAGAGGACACAGGCAAACAGTAAACTGCAACAGATAAAATAGATGTTATTATAGTATTTTTTTTAAGGCTGCAGCTTTATATGCATGTATTTTAATTTATATAACACACAAATAAATAATTTTGTTGTTTATTCATCACAGCCAACGCTAAGATCTGTCTGGGGTGTTATAAGACTGTGGTGGTGGTGGAGAATCTTTCAGCTCTCCTTGGCCCAAATCAACACTTCCTCAAAGCCCACGTCTAACATGTGTCTCTTCAGAAGTTTAAGGGGCAAATGGAAGGAAAATATCCCAGTACACTTTCATACCTCTCAAATGACCCTGTTCTGTACCCTACAGAGGTGTAGATGCTGCAATCAGCTGTCTTCTCCTGGACTATCCCACTCCATTTCCCTTGGAGCCAGTTGAGCTTGCTGGGATAAGGGAACAGCCATGTCAGCAGGGCCTCCATGGTCACTCCAACAAGAGCAATCATGAGCAGCAACCTCTCCTCCTCCTCTTTCTTCTCCACAGTATGTCCTCAGTCATGGTTGGATGGAAGTGGGAACTTCCAGTCCATTCCTGCAACTTTCTCCTCCAAATTCCGAAAAAAGACCAAGTCCTTCCTTACCACCCCCTGTCATATCCACAGGTCAAGTCTCACCTATTATCGATTTTCGAGAGAAAAACACAAATTTCACCAAATCTTCCTCCAGATACTTCTGAAACTGAACAGCAGATGGGGCTACAGAAATCGTCACATTTGAAAAAAAAAAAATGAAAAACAGCCCTTTGCATTCTGAAAAGCAATTTATTCTACATCATTTTAAAAAATAAATAGGATTCTCCTTTTCTGTTTTAAGACATCAATGAATCTGTCGTATAATGGGCTTTTGTAAACCGATTATCCTTGATAATCTCATTAGCTGAAATTATTTTACTTTTCTAACATGGTAGATTTTTAAATACCTTTTATTTCAGATCCCTCTGGGCACGTTGCAATGAAATTTACTATTAAGCAAAAATAATTATCTATCTCAAACCTTAATGCTAAAAAGTAGAAAAATAAAATACGTAATGACAATCTAAGGGCAGATATTAGAACAGAGAAAGTACAAGGAAGCCCACAACTGAGAAGAAATAGGGAAATTTCCACAGGCAGGACAAATATCTCCTCAATATTAATAAATAAATCATACTTGTTTTCCTGTGAATATTAAGAAGTAAATAGTGGATGATGCAAAGGGGGTTTGTGTTGAGGTGGGGTTTGTGGTGACGTGGTGGCTCCAGGCTTGGGAAGGACGATGCTCCTTCAGCTCCCATGGCCCAGGAGCTGCATCACCCACCTCCAATCCGACCTGAGCGACCAAGAAATGTGAGTTGTCCTGAAATCAGCTTAAACCTGCGTTTCTCCGTGTGGAAGTTTGCAGCTGTAATGGGATTACGGTGTCGGCAGAGGGAGGGAAGTTTGCAGCTGTACTGGTTCGGGGGGGTAGGAAGCAGCTGTTAAAATAGAGGCCTAATGGTGATTAATTCTTATTACATGTTTGAAGATCACACAATGAGTTCAGGACCCAAACCCTCCCACAGGGAACAAACTGAAGGAGGTGGATTTAAGAAGAGGGAAAATAGGGGGTGGGGGATTTTAATGTATATTTGGGCTAAACGGCCTGGTCTTAAATCACTTTATTAATATTTAAGCGTAATTTAAATCAACATTATTAAGACCAAAAAAAAAATCTAACTTGGGAAACACGTAATTCCTGCACATTTATGGAGACTGGGAGATCACCTGTGCTTTCTCAAAAATGCAGATATCAGGACTAGGAGGGGGGACATCCCTTCAGCTCACGGTGTAGGGGACGGGCATTGTCACACACTGGTGGCACCAGCCGTGGGATAACCCTGTGCCCTCCTCATTCCCACACAGGCTCTTCCCAGCAGCAAAGTGCCCAAACCCCAACGGGGTTTGAGGCAGGAAGGGACCCCATCCCACTTCTGCATGTGCAGAGGGGTGTTGGCAGCAGTGGTGACGAGGCAGAAGCAGCGGGAAGAGCCCAACCTGTGCTCGGCTCCATTTCCAGCCCCCAGGGATCCCGCAGCACTTCTCTGTTTCAGGACAATTCACTTCAGAGCCAGGTTATTTGCTGCAATATTGTGGCTGGGTCCTACAGCCGGTGTGCAGAGTTCAGTGATGTGCTGGGGGTGCTGGGGCTTCCCCAGAGCACAGCAGGTAGAAGATATGAGATTTCTATTTATATACCTCAGCACGGCCAGGAGAGTGACAATTTAACAGCAAAGTTACGGGGAGGGAGGGAGACACAGCCTGGGAAGGGGCAGGTAGTGTAGGAAGGATGCCCTGAGACCCTGGGATGTGGTGACGAGCACAGTGGGGTCCTCGGTGCACCAGCTCCTCTATCCCAAGGAATTTCCCCCAGCTCATCCCGTCTGCAGTTTGTAACGTGGATCTCCCAGCCCTCCTTGTGGACAAATAGATGAAGGAAGTTAAAATAAAGGAGGTGAAAGGGAGTTGTTTTCCATCCTGGCATTTAATGAGGTTTAATCAAATATTGCACATGTTGAGAGATTTCCCTGGATTATTCCAAGGGAGAAATGGATGGGAAAATTAACAAGAAGCTAAACTTTTTTTTCAGTGAATTTTTCCTTTTCGAGCTCAAACTTTGAAATCATATTAATCTTTTCAAAGCTCCGAGAGATCACAGAGAGATTTATTTCAGGACCAAACAGAACTTCCCTTACTAAAATAACTCTGCCTGTGATATTCCTGTTTCCACATTTAAGATGTTTTCTTCTGCAAATATGGAAGAATTAAGAGCAATGTAACTCCTGACTGTGCATGAAGGGCACCAAGAAATCCTGCCTTTCACATGGCTGTAGTGGATATCCATTCCCAGCAGAGCTGGTTGGTAAATGAAAACATTCCTTCTAGCAGCAACTGATAACTGGGGGCTGATGATGTAGGTCAAAGCCATCTCCAGTAATTTATACCCCTCGCCACAGGAGGAAGGGGATCACTTGGGACATGAAGATCGTGTGGATTCCAAGCTGGAGACCAAAATACACAGTTTTACTCATGGTTCCTGCATGCCTAGAGCCCTCATTTTGGTTATTTTGCACTCAGATATTGATGGGTCAGTGACAAAATTTAGGATGGGTTTATTGACTGGTAATGAGTGAGAAGGGAGAGGGATAGGTTGGGGTTTAAGTGGTGGGTGCTCAATCACAGGCTNTTTTACTCATGGTTCCTGCATGCCTAGATCCCTCATTTTGGTTATTTTGCACTTAGATATTGATGGGTCAGCGACAAACTTTAGGATGGATTTATTGCCAAAATACACAGTTTTACTCATGGTTCCTGCATGCCTAGAGCCCTCATTTTGGTTATTTTGCACTCAGATATTGATGGGTCAGTGACAAAATTTAGGATGGGTTTATTGACTGGTAATGAGTGAGAAGGGAGAGGGATAGGTTGGGGTTTAAGTGGTGGGTGCTCAATCACAGGCTCCTAAATGGAGCTCAGTTGACCAGAAAAACACACAACAGTCTAAAAATCCCTGTGATTTGGTTTGCTGGCTTTGTGGGAAACTTGGATTTCAGGAGTGTGTCCATGTTATAATTAATAAGCAATTTCTGTTCGAATGGCGTGTTTTGTCTTCGTTTGAGCACGTTCTCTGCAAAGACAAAGATCAAGACAAACCTACTCAGAACACAACGAGGATAAAAGAGAATCATAAAAAGAGACAGACAGAGGAAAAGAAAGAACAAGCAAAAAGAGAAGACAAAGAACAGGGAGACACCAAAGAGGACACAGAACAAAGATAGGCAAAATGAAAAGACAAAGAAAAGGAAAGACAAAGAACAGAGATGATAGAGCACCAGAAAATATGCAAGAGGAAAATATGCAAAAGGAAAAAGGGGGGAAAACAGCAACTGAGAACAAAGGGCAGAGAACAGAGCAGGAGCAGAAACACACAAGAAGGGAGAAAAAAATGCGAGAAAATTCAGCCAAGATGAGGCATGAAAAACAGCCCAAAGAACAAGCAAAAATAAACACAATGAAGAGAGAAAACAGCTAATCATCTTCTGATTTGCATTAAAAAATAAGTCATGGGAGCACAGGCTCAGCAACAGAAATGTTGACAAGTTGAATGTCAAGATTTCTCGTGTCCTCTAAATTCAGTAGGACTGTCAGTACTTCCAAAGACAGCTGTGGGAAAACAGGAATGGTGAGCTGAGGGATTAGTGCCTGGTGTGGAAGGAATGGCAGGAACCAGCTCTGGTTATAGAATTGTTTTAAAGGGAAGTTCTTGCCAGCAAGAGATGCTGAAAAAGCAGAAAAAAATTCCTCCCTAAAGGTAAAGAGATGCATTTCCATGATGTACCCAGCAAATGCACAGCTTATTCCTTCTACAGCTTTACAAGAAAGAAATGGCAGAAACTCTGATGTACCTCTAATTTTACTATTTCTGTAGCTCCTCGTGCCAGGGCAGGGGCAGGTTGGATCTCAGGACAAGGTTGTTCTTCCCCCAGAGGGTGGTTGGGCAGTGCCCAGGCTCCCCAGGGCAGTGGGCACAGCCCCAAGGCTGCCAGAGCTCCAGGAGGGTTGGGATGATCCTCTGGGGACAGGGGAGGACTCTTGAGGATGAGACTGTGCAGGGTCAGGAACTGCCTTGATGATCCTTGAGGGTCCCTTCCAACTGAGGATAGTCTACGACTCTATGAAAAATCACGTTATAAAATATCATCTCTACAGCAGCAGTTCATGGACACCCACCCAGGATAGAAATCCCAGGAGTTGTTGGTTTGGAGCTGACCAAGACAGTCTGGATGAGATGTAGAAGTAACATCTAGAGAGGCCTTAGAGGCTTCAGTCCTGCTGCAAAAACTGCACAAATAAATCATTCTCAAATCTTGACAATGGACAAAAACCCCATATGTATAAGAGGTACAGGGGTTTATAGTGAAAATAAACACTCAGGGGTTTTGTTACAGAAAGGCATAAAGAGCTGGAGGTTTGGGGAGTTTCCCTGTTGGCAGGAAGAGCAGGAGGACAGCAGAATGATGGAGCCAAGCCAGGGTAGGGAAAACGTTGTGGCTGTCCCGTCCCTGGAAGTGTCCAAGGCCAGGTTGGACACGGCTTGGGGCAACCTGGGACAGTTGAAGGTGTCCCTGCCCATGACAGGAGGTGGAATGAGATGGACTTTAAGGTCACCTTTTACAACACCACCTTGATGGCCCACAACATTTCAAGGCAGAGGTCGTGGGTTGCAGTGGAAATGTCATTTTCCATATTTGAAAATAAAAACTTTGATTTTGTAAAGCAATCTTTGTATAAACTCAAAGGTTTGAGGTCCAGTTTGGTCTCATGAGACTGAATCTCCTAAGAAACTCTGGGTTTGCTCCCACAGATGCTCTAAAGTAGTAGGGAAATTAATGAACCTGGAACCATAAAACATAAACCAAGGGAGGTTCTGGCAGTTGTATCTGCCATACAAAATTGCACAACAAAAGCAACAGCTTTCCAAAACCTAACTTTTAAAGTATTTGTGTTACCTTTCTTACTAAAACACCACTGTTACTTCTTACACAGGATCTGCTACCCTGAAGGACCCAACTATGTCTTTTTCCCAGCCACAATATGTTTTATTTTATTTTTAATCCATTAACATTTCTATGAAATTTGACATCCTTAATACATAAAGCCATACTCCTTCATATTATTCATTCCTCACTTATTGAGCTACTCTATGGAAAATTGGTGTGCACTGGGTTAAACTGCTTCCCGTGCTGCACCTTGGTTATATTTTATTTACCAGTATTTCTATAATGTGCTGGGGTTTTTTTCCCTTTTGAGATTTCCTCATTTCTTTCAGAACACTTTCACCTTATTTCCGGGCTGCTTCTCCCCAAGGGGCAAAGTGGAGGTTCAGAAACTTCGTATGAACTTCCTGAAAAAGAAACAGATCACCTATTAAAAAAAAAAAAAAAAAAACATTAAGTGGAATGTGCTGTGAATATGGTTTAATATGTCCCAAAGAAAGAGCTGGCTCTAATCACAACATAAGATTTAAAATTCATTGTTGTACTCAGTTTATTGATTTAATAATGTATTTATTATTTATGATTTCGGTGGCAGATGGAATTCTATTTCCATTATTTGATTCAGGTTAATCAGGGGATAATGTGCTTCTTTTATACTTTCACCTAAAGACTCTTCTGGTGCTCAAGGAGCAGATTTGTTTCCAGCACTGCAAATCAAATCTCTTTTTGTCGTGCAATTGTGGCTATTTCCTTACAAAATTATAATCTCTTTAAAAACTAAGGTTAATATTTGAACTAAACCAATTGCACACATATGAATTCTGATTAAGGCACAAAGGTTTCCAGAGGGGCTCTGGCCTTTCAGATGCTTCCACTGCTTTTAAAACGTGGCCTTTGGGATGTGCCACTGCTCCCTTCCCCCAGGCACCCAAAAATTCCTTGGGAATGTTGCTGCTGGTCACTGGATGTGCTCATCCCATCACTCCAGACTTTGGGAATAAAAAATCTGCCCCAAATCCAGTAGACAGTATATTTGAAGATATTGACTTCTCACCTTGTTCTGAGGTACTTTTTGATTTGTTTGCCTTCAGAAGGGTTTTGGTGTGATTTAACTTCTGCACCAGGGACTTCACCAATCTTTATCATTCCTGTAGCCCAACCTCAAACTGATGCTGGTGAATCATTGGTTTCCTTGGATTTACGATACTCCTGGAAATACTGCTTCCAAGAGGTGATTAAAATCAATCCAGAACTCAAAAAATGAAGGAAAAAAGTCAGAAAATTCTAGAGTCATGAAGGAAAAAACCTCAAGAATCATCAAGTCCAACCATTAACCAGCACTGTCAGGTCCACCACTAACCCACATCCTTAAGCACCACATGTTTTTTGAGAGAGAAATCAGAAAAATGAGATTTTCATGCCCACTGACTTTGTCCTACCTGAGAATATCATGGATACTTGATACGAAGCCCTGCAGAATCTGGTTGGCAATTTCTTTCAGGTTTTATTTTTTAAAAGATGTTCCGCCCTCTTAGTCCCCCTGAAGTGGAAGTTGGGATACATAAAATAGATGAAGTTAAAAGCCCCAACCACAACAGGCTTGAATGCAGCTTAAAAAAAAATCAGTTTAGGAAAATTTCCAGAGGCAGACATAAGATCAGAGAAAGCTCTTGGACACCCCAGGAAAACAAAGAAAACAAATTATTTCCTCAGGATGTTTAAAGACAATTTTCACTCCCTATTTTCTAGGATTTCCAGAGAATGTTCTCCCAAAACCTCTTTGGACCCCATTCCCTTCAGGGTATGTGAGGATCCCAAATCCACCTTCCCATAATCCTGCAACCAAAACTTCTCCATCTCTTCTGAAGATGACATTGGTTCTTCAGCACTGCCTGTCTGGGACAACACACAACAGGCAATGAAAACAGGGAAGAATCCCACTCCTCCAATATTCAAGGGGCGGAAAAAAACTCTGAATCTATAAAATCTGTGGGTTTTTTTCATTTTTGCCTCATTTTTC
>WEKX01013567.1:231565-274064 GCA_013390025.1 Pitta sordida | reverse complement strand
TAAAAAAAAAAAAAAAGGCCAAAGTTTATTTTACAGGCTGCAATAAAGCAGAACACAAAACCCAGCAATTGGCTCAATGATCCCAACACATTAGTTTTATACACAGACTGCATATTATTCTTGCTCTATAAGTGATGTGAAAAGCAAAATTGAAGTCCTGCACAAAATTTGATCATCTTACTTAATAACAACAGATGCTCAGAGCGGTGGCATTTTGAAAAGAGCTCTGTATGCTACTGGTTATTAAATGGCAGGACATTTGGCATCCTCTCACATTAGACCATTTGAAAACCATGGAGTCACATAAATAGCCGATGAGAGCTTGGNGATCCCAAATCCACCTTCCCATAATCCTGCAACCAAAACTTCTCCATCTCTTCTGAAGATGACATTGGTTCTTCAGCACTGCCTGTCTGGGACAACACACAACAGGCAATGAAAACAGGGAAGAATCCCACTCCTCCAATATTCAAGGGGCGGAAAAAAACTCTGAATCTATAAAATCTGTGGGTTTTTTTCATTTTTGCCTCATTTTTCAAAAAAAACCTCAACACCATGGGGAAACGTGCCCTTCTGCCTTAGTGAACATCAGGAAGGTGATGGAGCTGAAGTGCAGAGGTGTAACTTCAACATTATTATGTCTGACTTAAGTCTCCCCTCAAAAATTTGTCCCTCCACGACCCTGAGCTGGGGCAGAGCCCCAAAGCACAGCTTGGAAAAACTCATTTGGAAGGTCCAGTTGTGCCGTGGGACAAACACACGGCCCTTCCCAGCCCGTCCTCGCCTTTCTGCTCTCCACTCTCTGAATTTTATAGTTTGGAAATGAGGGGCATCTTACCCAATTAGGCTCTCCATAGCCTAATCAGCTTCTTTCTCTTCCAGGGAGATATTATGCTTCGGACCCAGCTGNAAAAAAAAAAAAACAACAAGAAAAAAAAAGAAAATCAGCTCCTGTCTGCATAGCAAAACTCACTTCATTTAAAATATTTAAAATGGGCAGGCTGCCTTTCAAAAGAAAAGTCCGGAAAACTTACTGGAGGGGGGGAGCTTCCCTTTTATCTGGGAAACACGGGAAAGCAAATATGTTGGGAGGAAGAGAAGAAATGGTTCACCAGCACGACTGCTCAGCCTTAGCTGAGAATGTTAATGGCTTCTGCTGCTTTGTGTCAGGAGCTCAGCACAGTTTGGGGAAAGGCTCTGGCACCAAATTTCCTCCTTGATTTAAAAAAAGGAAAATATTGGCAATAGGTGGGAGCCAAGTGAACAGAAATGCAGGACGTCTCAACAACACATGGGCATCATTTTAATGGAGCAATTCCTATTCAATAAGGGGGAATCAATAAAGGCAGTGGCTCACTTTCTTCCCAGTGTAAATTATCCTCACACAACATCCACTGTCTACAGTTGCACCACTGCTATATATTCATATATACTATAAAAAGTTCCAATCAACTTGATGGGCACATATAGTGCAGCTTTCTCTTTTTTATTTGAGCTTAACAATGATTATGTTGCACATTTTTCAAGGCAGAAAACATCTGGATTTATTTGCCAAGGATATTTTAACACGAACGACTTGTTCCACGCACCATTCCAGAGAATACAAGTGGAGTAAATACCTACATTGGGTATTTCTACCATTAAAAAAATAAAATAAAAAACTTAAATATCTTCAAAAATAAACAAACAACCGGTTTTCCTGAGAGCTGAAGGAAGGATTCACTGGGCTACAAGGTTAAGTTTCCCACATACCTTTTATATCTGCTTAATAAAACCTCGAGGACTGGGTTATAATGGCCCTGCTTCGACATCCTTGAGTCTGGAGTGGCAAATGGTGCCACTGTCATTACTGGTGCATTGTTGTTTGTTTTATGCTAATCTTCCTTCAGTGTGACAGACTGGCACCTGCATGGGGGGTAACTTTCAGCACTATATTAGCCCATATGGCACAAGCTAAATTGTATCTAAGCTATGGGCTAATTATGGATGAGTTAATAAAACCAAGCAATGTCAGTCTGGCCACTTCTTCTGGTCCTCTGCCGACCCCCCCAAGTGAGTTATTGCCTGCACTGTTCCCTTAAACTATTTTCATTTTTGTGCTCCACAATTGCTGCCAAGCTTTATGGTTAAGACACTTTAATCCTTCTCCTTTCTCAGCCCTGTGCAAGATGAGATCAAAACAATCTCTCCACACTTTTTTCCATGGGATAACTTTCCCTGTTAACCAAGGGGTGGTGCAACCTCCCGAATACCAAACGCTCCGTGTTGAGTTTCCTGGAAATCTGCTTGCACATCTGTGATTTTCATAGATTTTCACATTTTCAGGGAGTAAAAATATATGGATTATCTCGCTTAAGTATAGGATCAAAGAGCTGAACATTTATTCCTGTAAATGCACATCCAGGTGACAGAAAACCAGAGGAATAGATGAAGACAGCAAAGAGTCTTGTCACATGTTTTGAGGTCGAGCACACACTGAAGTGCTTTTTTGGACAAAGACCCAGCTTCTTTCCCCTCTTCAAAAAGAGGGGAGGGAGGAAGAGGGTCCCTCACAAGTGTTAATGTTCCCACATCGCTCCGTCTGCTCTGCTTTGTCCCCACTTGTGCCTTTCAGTTGTCAGCCCCAGCAGCTGTTTCAGGCTCATTCTTCAGCAAACTTTGCTTTTCCAAACACAGCCCCCACCAGGAAAGCACAGCAACAAAGTAAAGGCTTCAAGCTTTGGACTGACAGGAGAGAAAATGTAGAAAATTCTTGCCAAAACTGTAGGAAAAATCTTGACTGAGAAAGGAAAACAAAAAAGGTAAGGTAAAGCGATCTGGACTTCTGGAATAGGAAAAGAATAAGGGAGAAAAAAATTAAGTGAAAATGCTTTTTATCTTGCAATGCTCCTTTCCTTTCCACAGCCTGAAAGAGCTTCTTGGGAGCAGGTAGAGACCCAGCTCACCTGAGAAAGGGATTGTTACTCGAGTTAGTCAAGTTTACCTAAACAAAACTCAAACAACGAATTTCTACAAAACCGTCATTTTAGGGAGTACGTGTATTCTTTGAACCTGTTAGTAAAGTGCTTTCCCACAACTGATAGAAGAAGCTACAGTTCTGGATGTGAGTTATTCAGGATAAGAAATAATCAGG
This sequence comes from Pitta sordida, assembly GCA_013390025.1. Taxonomy (NCBI): domain Eukaryota; kingdom Metazoa; phylum Chordata; class Aves; order Passeriformes; family Pittidae; genus Pitta; species Pitta sordida. The sequence continues at coordinate 270,931 of WEKX01013567.1, read as the reverse complement.
ACACTGCTCAGCTTGTTGCATTGGTCACCTCCAACTCAAGAGGAAAACTCAGGGCAAACTCAATGGGTCTCTTTGCTCAGGCAAGTCTTCCACATCCATGAGTCGTCTGGAATTTACAGGAGTTGGACTTTGATGATCCTTCTGGGTCTCTTTCAACTCAGAATATTCTGTGATTTTGTTTTCTGCCCCCAGACCAGCTGAGTTAGCAATGGAGAAGGACAATGAGAAGAATCAAGCATCAAACTTCTGGAGAAAAAGGATAGAAACTGAGAAGGGTGAATTTGGATGTGGCAGCAGATGCTCAGGACTTACGGATTTTGGTCCAACCTCTCCCCAGAGGGATCTTAATACCTCCCTGTGAGTCTGAATTATGCCAGTACACTAAAGATATTTAATAAAAACCTGCATGAAAAAAAAAAAAAAGGCTCAACTTCTAGGAGTCACAAACACCCTTGTAGCCCAAGGAGTCTCATTTTTACATAAAGCTGTGCAGCTCCAAAAGGAAATACCACAAGGTTGCTGAGCTTTGGAGCAATTACTTCCACATCCCAACTTCATACCTCTTTCAACACAAGAATGTAAGAAATAAGTAGATTTCTTGTTCTTTATTTCCTGTAAGGAACAATGCCATGTTTCACACAATGCCTTGTTAAATAAATTGGGCAAACTGCCTTTAAACCCATCGTATAGAATAAAGTGTTTCATCTGGAACAGGAATTGTTTTTCCAATTCCAAGATTTACTCTCTCCTTGGCTCTTTTCTCTTTCCCTTCTGATTTTCTTCCCTCAGTTTATAGACAGACTGGTAATCTACTCAGACCTACAGTACTGAAAAGTCTCTTCTCGCTCAGGGAGTCACCCCTGGAAGTGTATTACTGCCTTAAAAGTCAAGTTCAGACCTAATCACCACTTAAACAGCACAAGGAGACAAAGGCAGTATCATTGCTATTCAAGTTGCTTGGCCCTTTACTCAAGAAAAATTCTCCCCTGGACTATTCCCTCACATGAGCAAACTCATTGGTTTGAAACTAAGTTTCCTCCCTAAAAGATTAATTTAATTAAATTAAATTCAAATTCAATTCAAACAAATTCAACAATTCTCAAAAATCTCATGGTTCATGTTACACCTCCAGTGACCACAACAGCCTTTTCTGGCCTGATGGATCTTGATGAGTCTATGACTCTGTGAAATTGCTTAATAGATTAATTAGGTGAGAAAGGTAAAGCCCAATTCAACTGAACTAGTGTCTCTTACCTTGTTTTCTCCTTCACACCAAGGAACTTCGTTTCTTTGTTCTGTTGTAAAAACCTTGACCCAAGAACTGCTGGTTCGTGCTCCTCTGTCGAACACTGGGACCTCTAAAAAGTCCTTCTAGAGAGGGTTCTTCAGGTTTTTAATATTGTAACATGTCTTCTGTCTCTTCTTGGTTGATTGATGTCACTTCTTCACCCAGAGGGTGGTCGGGCACTAGAACATGTTCCCCAGGGAAGTGGTTATGGCACCAAGCCTGACAGAGATCAAAAAGAGCTTGGAAAAAGCCTTCAGGAATGTGGCGGGATTCCTGGAGTGCCCAGTGCAGGGCCAGGAGTTGAACTGGATGATCCTTGAGGGTGCCTTCCAACACAGGACATTCTGGGATTCTGTGAATAACCTCCAGGCAGTTCTTTGCAGCAATTCAGGGACTGGGAAATGGAATCAGCCTCATCCTCGGCAGCTGGAAATCTTTATTTCTGATATGGAAACCCCCCTTAACTCTGTAGGAGGATGCACAGTAGCAAACACCCTACAGAAGATGTTCGTGGCTTTGTGGCTGAATCAATTACGTTCCTACACAAGCTTTTCTTGTAGCAAACTCTCTAACAATGACCAGCCAGGCTCTGTGTGACCTATCAGGTTCCCTGATGCAAAAATAATGTGGTACAACTTCCCTTTCAGCCTTTGTTCCTACGAATTGCACCTCGGGTTGCTCCCTCCTCGACAGTCATTCCTCTCCTGCACCACCTTATGTTTGAAGAGATCTGAAGACTGGACCATTTAACAGCACACTGTGTTCACTATACAAATTATTGATCACCTCTTCTTAGGCCATTCTTCCCACCATCTCCTGTAGTGAAATGAGAACAGAATGCATCTGATAATATGTGCCCTTTCCTCGAGTTCAACCACCAAAACACTTGGGTTACAATCTCACAGGATGTTTCTATCATTATCCTGCTCCCCCAACCTGTAACCTTCAGGTTTTAAGAGGCAGAACAGCCCTCACTGACAGCCTGAGACACTAATTATGTCTCTGTTAGAGCTGCATGTATGAATTCTGTAATAGAATTTGCATTATACATTTTCTATGTTTGCTTTCATGTTTCTTTTACCAGAAAAATAAAGTCTGAGGCAAGCTGCAAACTTAGGACGCATCCCTGAACTTTCCCAACCTTGCCATTGTTCAGACTTCTATTTCCAGGAGACCCATCAATACACTAAAAATAAACTTACAAAGCAAAAATATACATATATTTTTTTTAGGTGTCTTCTAAGGAAAAAGCCCATCACATTGTGAAAATAAAGATTTGATCCTTATTTGTATGAGGGTTCTCCCACAGGGGATTTGGAGGAGAAAAGGTGATACTGTGGAAGCAGAACGTGTTTGGGAAGAACCCGTGTCACCCTAAAAAACAGTTAATGAGGTGACTGTTCCTAAAGGTAAAAGGCAAAAACTTTCTGGCACATTGCCACAGGACTCCAGGGACCCCAAGAAACCAGCAGCTCCCTCCTGTGCCTCTCCTCACTCTCTAACCTCTGCATCTGCCCAACCTTCCTGTTCAGCCTCTTTCAGGGCTGGTTAGACTGGCAGGACTGGTTTGAGCACAACATATAGTACAGCATCTCATCCAAAGGAAAGAAGCCTCAGTGTGTATATCCCATATATTATCTCCTTTTCTCACATCCCTTCTTCCTTTCTAGGAGTTTGTTCTGAAGCAGGTCATACCTCATGTCTCGTTTGAGCAAAGCTTTTCGCATCAGCCCCAAAGCTACCGGGAGGGGAAGGCAGCAANCTCTTCTTGGTTGATTGATGTCACTTCTTCACCCAGAGGGTGGTCGGGCACTAGAACATGTTCCCCAGGGAAGTGGTTATGGCACCAAGCCTGACAGAGATCAAAAAGAGCTTGGAAAAAGCCTTCAGGAATGTGGCGGGATTCCTGGAGTGCCCAGTGCAGGGCCAGGAGTTGAACTGGATGATCCTTGAGGGTGCCTTCCAACACAGGACATTCTGGGATTCTGTGAATAACCTCCAGGCAGTTCTTTGCAGCAATTCAGGGACTGGGAAATGGAATCAGCCTCATCCTCGGCAGCTGGAAATCTTTATTTCTGATATGGAAACCCCCCTTAACTCTGTAGGAGGATGCACAGTAGCAAACACCCTACAGAAGATGTTCGTGGCTTTGTGGCTGAATCAATTACGTTCCTACACAAGCTTTTCTTGTAGCAAACTCTCTAACAATGACCAGCCAGGCTCTGTGTGACCTATCAGGTTCCCTGATGCAAAAATAATGTGGTACAACTTCCCTTTCAGCCTTTGTTCCTACGAATTGCACCTCGGGTTGCTCCCTCCTCGACAGTCATTCCTCTCCTGCACCACCTTATGTTTGAAGAGATCTGAAGACTGGACCATTTAACAGCACACTGTGTTCACTATACAAATTATTGATCACCTCTTCTTAGGCCATTCTTCCCACCATCTCCTGTAGTGAAATGAGAACAGAATGCATCTGATAATATGTGCCCTTTCCTCGAGTTCAACCACCAAAACACTTGGGTTACAATCTCACAGGATGTTTCTATCATTATCCTGCTCCCCCAACCTGTAACCTTCAGGTTTTAAGAGGCAGAACAGCCCTCACTGACAGCCTGAGACACTAATTATGTCTCTGTTAGAGCTGCATGTATGAATTCTGTAATAGAATTTGCATTATACATTTTCTATGTTTGCTTTCATGTTTCTTTTACCAGAAAAATAAAGTCTGAGGCAAGCTGCAAACTTAGGACGCATCCCTGAACTTTCCCAACCTTGCCATTGTTCAGACTTCTATTTCCAGGAGACCCATCAATACACTAAAAATAAACTTACAAAGCAAAAATATACATATATTTTTTTTAGGTGTCTTCTAAGGAAAAAGCCCATCACATTGTGAAAATAAAGATTTGATCCTTATTTGTATGAGGGTTCTCCCACAGGGGATTTGGAGGAGAAAAGGTGATACTGTGGAAGCAGAACGTGTTTGGGAAGAACCCGTGTCACCCTAAAAAACAGTTAATGAGGTGACTGTTCCTAAAGGTAAAAGGCAAAAACTTTCTGGCACATTGCCACAGGACTCCAGGGACCCCAAGAAACCAGCAGCTCCCTCCTGTGCCTCTCCTCACTCTCTAACCTCTGCATCTGCCCAACCTTCCTGTTCAGCCTCTTTCAGGGCTGGTTAGNAACGTGTGCTGCCTTTACATGTTTAAAACTTCTTAATTAAAATAACATCAAAGATTTTTCCTTAGGGAGGTGCAACACTCCACCTGATAGAAGATGCAAACTTTTGGGCCACCAGGTTGGCACCAGGACCACACAACAGTTTGGAGCTGGATGAATGGACTGGATGATCTTAAAAGGCTCTTCCAACCTTGGTTGTTCTATGGTTATGAAAAGGACATGTGCTAAACATGCCACATCTCCAAGTCCTACAGAGCACAAAAGGTTTGGATCATATTTCGTACAAAGACAGGCTGAGAAATTCAGCTGGTTCAGCCTCAAGAAGAAACAAGGGAACCTCATCCATGTCTGTCAGTATCTGCAGGGAGGTGCCAGATGTTGGATCAGGCTCTTCCCCACGGTGCAAAGTTCATAGGTTCACAGGTTATTCTGAGTTGGAAGGGACCCATAGGATCATCTAGTCCAACTCCCAAAGTGAAAGGCAAGGGGCACAAACNGACTGGCAGGACTGGTTTGAGCACAACACATAGTACAGCATCTCATCCAAAGCAAAGAAACCCCAATGCGTATATCCCATATATTATCTCCTTCTCTCACATCCCTTCTTCCTTCCTAGGAGTTTGTTCTGAAGCAGGTCACACCTCATGTCTCGTCTGAGCAAAGATTTTCCCATCAGCCCCAAAGCTACCGGGAGGGCAGCAGATTCCTTCTGGAGGATCCTACCAGTGGCACTGATGAGTTGAGCTCGCTGTGTTGACCCTTCGGCCACTGATCCATAAAGTCACCCATCCCATCTTCTCTGAGCTGCCTCTCCCTAGCCAGAAAATTCCCACAGAATATTGGATTTATTGGTATAATCCTTCCCTGTTCAAGGCTGTAACATGGAGCTAAAAGACCTTTTTCAGCCAGTTGCTCCCATCAACCACTTGGCCTGTTCCTCTTCCAAGCTCAAATAAGCCAGATACTCACCCCAAACAATCATTGCACACGTGTGCTGCCTTTACATGTTTAAAACTTCTTAATTAAAATAACATCAAAGATTTTTCCTTAGGGAGGTGCAACACTCCACCTGATAGAAGATGCAAACTTTTGGGCCACCAGGTTGGCACCAGGACCACACAACAGTTTGGAGCTGGATGAATGGACTGGATGATCTTAAAAGGCTCTTCCAACCTTGGTTGTTCTATGGTTATGAAAAGGACATGTGCTAAACATGCCACATCTCCAAGTCCTACAGAGCACAAAAGGTTTGGGGCATATTTCGTACAAAGACAGGCTGAGAAATACAGCTTGTTCAGCCTCCAGAAGAAACAAGGGAACCTCATCCATGTCTGTCAGTATCTGCAGGGAGGTGCCAGATGTTGGATCGGGCTCTTCCCCATGGTGCAAAGTTCACAGGTTCACAGGTTATTCTGAGTTGGAAGGGACCCATAGGATCATCTAGTCCAACTCCCAAAGTGAAAGGCAAGGGGCACAAACTGATCCATGGGAATTTCCACCTGAACACGAGGAAGAACATGAGGAACTGAACAGGTTGCCCAGAGAGGCTGTGGAGATGTTCCAGAACCTTCTGGACACACTCCTGTGCCATGTGCTCTGGGATGACCATGCCTGAGCAGGGAGGTGGGACTAGGTGACCTGCTGTGGTCCCTTCCATTCTGAGCCACCCCGTGATTCTGTGATTCTCCAGTTCCATGATTGTGCCTTTCTTTTTCTCACATTGTCACAAGAGAAATGGAGGTGCTACACCTGCCACCTCTCCCTTCACTGGTATAAAGATGCCTTGGGTGAGGAAAATGATACAGAGCACAGTGTAAGCACAGATTCAGAGAAGTCAGAGAGGAGATGGCATAAACTAAAGCTGGATTGTGTACAATACACATTTTCCCAGCAGTGTGAAAAAATCTATGTATTCACATAAGAGAAAGGTCCTCTATTATAGTGCCAAATTCAACCATTTGATATCCAGCAGCTGGATACTGTAAAAATCAGTCTTGGTGTAAAATATGAACCCCTGGTAAGCTGATACACCTGAGTCTTTTCCAGCACTCAGAGCTGAGCGTATAAAGATTGCTGGGCTCGGAAAGGTCACTCGTGCTGTACACAGGAACCTGACCACAGTAATCTGTAAAGAGCAGATATTGTTCTCCTTGTTTGTAAAGACTTTAGGAATGTAAACAGCAGCCCTCGGGCTGTTTCCTTGGGATGTATCAGATTCGAGGCCGTCGTCGTGAGCCGAGTTTTAAAATGTAAGACTTCACAGTTGGTTTTGGCAAGTCCAGGCTCAATCTTCAGCGAAATCAAAACACTGCAAAGATCACACTCTCAATTTCTAAGACCTAATTTAATTATAATCTTTCACTGGGAAGGGATGGGTTCAAGCTCCCCCCCCCCTTCTTCCTTTGCATACAGACATAAATATTTACCAGAACCAAACTCGGCATCGATTTTCCTTTATCCCTTGTGCTAATCTGAAGTCCCAAGAGATGAACAGATGAAGTTAAGGTTAAGAAAGTTATGCACAACAGCTTTTAACCTGATGGCAGGAAGATAAGAAACATGCTGGTATCACTGAGGTGAACTCGTCTATCAAATTCCCCATCCCTGTTGGATTTGGTGTGGAGTGTTCCCACTTTTAAGTGAACAATTCGCTCGTGCATCTTCAAAAGGTTTCTTTGCAAGGCTTAAGTCAAACATCCATAATGAAGAAAGTGCAGTTCCTTGATGTTTTGGTCACCTGTTTGGATGAGGTCACCTCGCAACAGGTTAGAGACAGAGCAAAACGAAAGCACCAAAAATGTGGTTAAGGTTGTGTTGCATCTTCTCCACATTCCTCAGATGTGAAAATTCGGATTCCAACACTGACTCTTTGTTTTATAAGATCACTGAAGTCAGAGGCTCAGCAGAGACTTTTCCACAGGTCAGATCTACTGGTAAAACTGCTCCTCTCAGTATCAGAGGCACCAGAGAAACCACCACAATTTGTTTTATGGGGGAACTAAAGTCAATCCCAGCCACGTTCCCCTATTATTGATGGTATTTCCCAGCAGAGATTTGCATGCACCCCAATCTAACAGCAAGTTTTTGGTGATGCTCAAAATTAAACAAAGATCTATTTTAAGAACAACTCCTAGAAGTCAATGTAGAGTTTATTGTAGCTCTATATAATTAATTATGCTGATTTCAGTGACATTATTCCCATCCTGAAACATGGATGGAAAGACAATAAATACAGTTGCTTCAATATAAACCTAAGAAGTGTTTGAATAAGAAAAACTAAGCAAACTCACCACTTTTCCTAGACATTTGTTTTCCATTTTCTTTTTAAATTACAACTAATGCTTTGCTTAGTAATTTCTCTATTTTATTTAATTATTTGCACCAACTCCAGATCACTTCCTCCCTGAGGTAAAGATTTGTGTTTACTAAAGGCAAAAATGAATGGAGAATTTCATTTTCCATTTGGCAATTTGGCCCAATTTTCATAAGCTGGGAATACTCATTCAAGGTTTTATTTGTGTAAAACCAAAGTAAAGGATAAACTCAGTATAAGCGTTCCATGTAACCACTTTGCTCCACGGAAGACTCTGGAAAACTGTGGAGGTCAAAGGAAGTTTGACTGATTTCATCCTTGGGAAATCACATATCCCAAGATAAAAATATACTGAGGGAGGATAAATTTTGCCTAATTAATGTCACAAAGTTGGTAGTCAAATGTAAGGGCTTTGTATTGGCTTTTTCCTCTTCCACTCTGGGTTGTTTTATTATTTAATTTTTCTTGACATATATTTTCCCGACCAGAAAACCAATTATCAAAAATGAACTTCAAATACTGAATTTTAGCCTCAGCAAAATGCTCCAAAGTAAACAAAGATAAAATATTTACAGCACAAAGCACCTGAAGCACCAGGGTCCATTTAACTACAGCTGCTGGAGGAGCCAAATTCTCCTCACTGGGGCACAAACTGAGTTTTCCCCCTTTTTTCAGATTTCTCTCTACCTCTCAATGCAAGGAATTTGGGGTAGCAATCAAAAAAACCTATTTCCTGATGAGCACCATGGCCAGTCAAGGAGCATCAACTCAGCTACATTTTTATCCAAGTGGAAGGCAATGGCTCACTTATCTAATTTCATATTCAACCAATAAATAGAATACATTGAAATGGGGAAGAGAAGGTTTGAGGAACACATAGTTAGATGGAACGAAAAACAAGCATTTCTTACTTCCTTTTTATTGTCAACAACTCACACATGGCAAAAACAAAATGGCAAGGAAAGAGTAAAGAATGTTGTGCAAAATCACAGCTTGAATCCGACTCAGCTCCTGTGAGAAGTAACTTTTAAAAGTTCTTTGTAATCCCTGATATTTTTCTTTATAAGTGTGGCTGCAGTGCAGACACTCAAGGACAAAGAATAATTAAGTTATGCCTATAAAGTACATTAAACCTTACTCAAAGCAAATGGTAGCATTAATTCACAGTAAACCTGCAGAAACATCACTTAATAAATTATAGCCAAATCCTGTTTGTACCATGGAAAAACTTCTTCTGGAGCCTGAGAAACCTGCTTTTCTTTACACAAAGGCTGCTCTGCACCAGGTGGTTGTTGGTAAAATGTCTTCAAAGATCCTGGAAGGGCAAGCCCTGGGGTAAAGAGTTATTTAGGAGCTGTAGAGCCTGTACATCCCCTCTGGCATATTGAATAAGGCAGGTAATGGGGAGAGGGGGCTGAAAAAACACCTTTGTGGCTCAGCTAGAGAGTTGCAAGAGGTAAGTGAGGGAAAATTTGGGCTACTTTCCCTTGAAATGAGGATCTGACAAAGACTGAGGTAGCTGGAGGTCAGTTTAGGATATGCAAAAAAGGCAGTTCTGACCCAGGTTTTCTCTTTTTCCAGATGTCTCCCACATGAGTTTTAAATCAATAAGGGCTGTAGGTTTCGGCCCTTCAAAAATTAAATGATTACATGACATAGTCGTTGTCTAGGCGCATTTGTAAGGAATAATAATTTCCCTCAAAGAATCATTAAACAGAAGGGCAGCAAAATTAGTTAGAGAAACAACCATGTTTGGCTTGATCTTTGGCTGCTGCAAATCAGCACAATCTGAATGACTTCAAAGAAAATGATGCCAATCCACAGCCCCGCGAATCTGCTCCATTGCACTTAAACTCTGCCCAACATCTTGACATCCCGTGTTGGTTTAGTGTTTTTCCTCTTCCATTAAAAGGACAGAAACACACACCTTTCATCTGCTCTCAGCAAATTGCCTGTGATTTCTCACATCAGCTGTGCCCTGCCTCAGCAAGGTTGTCCAGCTGCTTAGGAGCCCATTTAAATATGAATTGAAACAAGAGTGTTCCATGGAAATTTGGCCGCTCCCGAGCTCTCCCTGGCTTTGTCCGCCTGTAGATTGTTTGTCCCTCCTTTCAGCTCAATGGCTTCTTTCAAATTATAACAAACAAGGATGCTGGGGAATACCAGGAAACAGCTCCAAAGATGTAGTGCTCTTTTATATTCCTGGCCATGTCACTTGCTAACAGCCCCAGCTCCTGCTCCTCCAAACTGGAACAAGGGTGAGGAGTGACAAAAATTCCCTGTTCCCGGGGAAACAAACCAACCAATCCCCTCGAAACAAGGAGCAAAAAATATTTCCTTAATTAGGCAGCTGAAAAAAAAATGTCCAGAACTTGGCAAAGGCTTATTCATGTGTGGGCGCCTCGTTTTTCTCACTCCTCTGGCTCGTTTCAAATGGATTCCGTCAAGAATAATGGGCAAGAATTGGTTCTTGATCTTCCATGAAAAAAAAATAAGGTACAAAGTAAATGAGATAAACTGTGCTGCAGGAATGTAAATTAATGATGATTTCATAGCAGACCTTCTCGACTTGCATACGATTAATTAGAATAAATGGCTAAATTGGGCACTAGAACTTCTAAATCTTGGATTTTCATGGATGCATATATTTCTTATAAATTTTACAAACTGAGACTGCAAATCTAAACTCAATGCATTAACTATCAGATTTGATTAGATTCCAGTCTGGAAATCAGCAGAAGTGGAGAGGAATTATTAATATTACTGTATCACTATTAGCATTATTATTTTTCTATCTATCCACTATTACTCTGCTTGAATTATTTGGGGTGGGGAAATAAAAGTGCAGATGCAACACACACTTTTACAAGTTTAAAAATACCATAAAAGAGCAAATCCTCAGACCTTTTTTTACCCCAGATCCCTCTGTTTGCTGCTCATGGGCAGGGCAGGTTATCCCAGACACAGACCTGACCTTTGTGATCCAAGATTTACCCCTTTCTTAAGATACCTACATGGAAAACTGTTTTCTCTAATGAAATCAGAAAATGGCAACGGCAATTACTGTGTGTCCAGGGCATGTTTCCAGCCTTTTTCCTTTCCCTGATGGTCACAGGCTCACAGTGTGAGGAAGCTGTTTTTTGAAATGTCATCGCTTTTGTCACTTTAAGTTCTATTAAGATTGGATATTGACTTCATGTATAATTAATGGCTTCCAAAGTCCTACATTTTTACACGTGGTAAATCCTGGTGCTGAGAAACCAACAAATTCCTGTTGTTTGTTGCCCTTCCCTCTTCCCCACCCAGGAGGAACAGAAGTCACTTGAACTAAAGCCCTACGGCTTCTCCCAGAAACGTGTCTGGATGTTTCTCACTTAGGTTGACGTGACAATTATTAGACCTGGCACATATAAACACAAAAAGCAAGAGGCATTAACAGGTCTATTCACTAAGGGTTCTGCACTCTTTCCACAAAAAGAAAAAAAACTTAAATAAAAGTAACATGCCTAAATTGTGTAAATGTCAAGGTTTTCTCATTCATTAATTCCCCTCTCCTTGATGTGCTGTGCTCCCAACTCTGTCTCTGCTCAATGGAGAAGTGCTGGACTGAGAAAAAGCGAGTCATCCTGGCGCATTCCCTGGCTCACAAAGGATGCAGGCTTGGACTAGGATCCAAAAATGCACTTATGTGCATTGCACCTATGAACGAGCATTTGTTTGGAGCTCATGTCCCTTGGCCCCAACGGGAGTGGCAGCCACAGCATTTGCCACACAGGTCTGGGAACAGCTCCACAATGTCCTCCTGGTGCCACACAGCCGTGACCTGCTGCATCCCAAGGAAAGACACAGAAAGGAATGGAGAGTTTTCCCACTTTGGGAGAGTTTCTGAGAAAGAAAGTCGTCTCTGGTCATCATAACACACACCCACAGGGGGAATTGGAGACTGGATGGTGTCTCCTCACCATCAACAACCTCTACCCTTGCAGAAGTAACAGCATCTCACAAGAGGAGACCACAGGTCTGTCACTTAATGCCGCTCTAAATGCAGACATTGTCCTCTGCCACCATTTCAGGCCAGGCAACAATGGGATGCTCTCAAGATTCCGGGTTGGACTAGAAAACCATTCCATTGGCTTTCACCTGGCAGCTTGCAGGGGTTGGTGGAGATGTGGGAGGTGTCTTCTTGCTTTTACAGGTGGTATTTGACCTTTTACTTCTACACAATGTAAGGGAACATTTATTAGTGAATTGTTTCTTTCTTTGTGTCAATACAGTTGATTTGAAATATAATTTCTTTAGGTATTAGAAAAATACCTGATGCTTTCAATCACATACAATCAGAAAATCATAGAGCCATAGAATCACAGAATGGTTTGCCTTAGACAAGACAAAACCACCAAGTTCCAACCCCTCTGCCATGGACAGGGATACCTTTTAATAGACCCAGTTGCTCAGAGCTCTAACAATTCCATATAAACTCTACAGGAACAAAAATCCCTCTGTGCTTAATATCCCCAGCACATCCTGTCCTTAAGTTCACTCAAAATAACAAATTCACTCAGACTGACTGTAATTAATTCTTCAGCCTTGTACAACCAGCAACTGCTTCAGCAAGAGAGCAAGGAAAAGGGAGGATGAGACCTGACTCAGGGCAGATTTCACTGCTCCAAAACATAAATGCACCTCTGCCGTGCTGTGAACTTACTTTCTCCCTCCTGCCTTCCCCCAAGTCACGTACCTGGCACGTGCTGCTGGCACAGATGGCATCCATGGCATGCAGGGAGTGTGCCAGCTGTCTGGCTCGGGACACAGGTGCTGATGCTCGCGCTCGCTGCTCACTGCAAGCCAGACCTCCACGAGTCGGGCCCTAAGAAGAGAAAAGGGCCATCCACATTTCCAGTTCTTGGTTAGGAGAGCAAAACACAGCAAAAAGGTTACAAGGCAAAAGCATCTCCTGAAGGCTGTTCCTTGTGATTGATGCAATAATTCCGTCACAGTAAACAGACAACATGTCGTTGCAGAGGTTATTGTGCACACTTGACAGACTCAGCCATCAGACAATTGGAGAATAAGGCACCAATTATTCACACCCTCATTATAATCCAAATATCTCAAATGTCACAAACATATAACCATACATAGCCTCCATGAGGGTGAAATGTAGAAATAAGCAGGAGCAAACCCATGATTCATCAGCACTTTGAGTTAACATCTCATTGCACAGTGATTTTAAAGCTATTGATGTTTATTCTCAAACCAATAGCTCTATAGATTGGAGGTAAGTCACTGTGGGCTGTATATATCAGGTGAGTGACAGGAACGATGACATCAATAGCCAACCAGCATCAATAATGGAATAGTTTCCCATTTTCTTTCGGCAAGAGAAAGGACTATTGACGGCCATTCTCCAACGCCACGCTGCCGAGATGTCAAACACGCTCATTGACCAGGAATGGAGAGTTATGGAAAAGCCCTCGTGCCATTCATCAGTGGTCTTCACTAGGAACTCACCTCTTGGTTTTTGGACAGCGTGGGAATGCACCATATCCACAGGAACAAGAAAACCAGGAGCTGGGAGTGGCCACCAGATGGAAACCAGGGAAAGGCAAAGTGCCGCGGCTCCTGCAGCCGAGGAGATTTGTGGATCTGCTCTGCCAAATGGAAAGAGCCAGGGCAGGGAAGGGACACAGGAGGAAAAAAGGGTCCAACTGAGCGGCAGTTTTGCAGTAAATTGTCGCCGAAGAGCAGCCACAAAGAAAGGGGCAACGGGAGAAAGCTGCTGCGGAAAAAACGGCCTGACTCTTCCTACACCTCCCAGAAATATCTGGATGTCAGACACCTGGATATCAGCTGAGCTCTGAGGATGCTCAGGAAGTTCACTGGGGCTGTGAAAGGTCACTTGGCTTCCTTGGAAATTCTGACTTTCAGTGGCAAATTGGTGTTTGCTTCTGTTTTTTTCAACTCCCAACTTAGCATTCCTTCCTTATGGAAATATCCAAAGTCATAGCTAAATACAGCCCAGAATACCCAAAGATGCGTACTAAAGGTACAATAACAAGACAACAAAAAATCATAGAGTAACAGAATTGATCACGTTTGAAAATCCCTCTGAGATCATCAAGTTCCTGCTCTCCCATCACTGCCAAGGCCACCACTAACCCATGTCCCCAAGTGCCACATCTACATGTTTTGTTAATTCTCCCAGGGATGCTGATCCCACCATTTCCCTGGATAAAAAATTACTTTTGGTTTCTCCAGGCTGTTGGTTATTATATGGTTTGGTTTATTCTAGGCTGTTACCTGGTCAAGGCTGAACTTTTGTATACAGATATATTCAGAAATTCAGGTAATCCCATGAATTCCCAGCCCAGGAAAAGACAAAAAAAATTTGTTAAATGTTGAAGAAGACACCAAATCTCATTTCACCTGCACAAGGGTGCAGGGTTGAGGGAAATCTAAAACCCTTCTCTCTCTGGTCCTTGCAAAACTCAATATAATGGTACTCCATCACCTGAAACTGCAGCTCTACAACAAAACCACCAAAGCCACCATGAGAAGGGTTGCACTGAGTATTTTTTAAATTAGTTTCTTTTTCCTGAGGAGGTTGAGTAGTGAGTCTTCACAGAACCAGAGAATGACAGAGATACTGAAAAGGTGCATTAATATCAGGAAAAAGTAGCTGCTAAGGCAGAAGATGGAGCTTAGCCTAGGATAGCAAAGCCAGGCCTGATCGAGTGGTTCCTGGTTCTTGGCTGCTCAGTGCAAAACTCCTTTGTTTGGTCCTGTGGAGCTATTTATATCACACACTCATCTGAAAGGCAAACGTCCAAAAGTTTGCAATTTTGGGTTAGTTTGGGCAAACACCCAAACCTCTGGATGCTAAACTCTCCAAACCACCAGGGTTTGCAGAATTAGGTTAGAAATCACACAAAAATGGGCTTTCTCCGAAGTCATTTTTGCACTCCATTTGTAACTGAACCACTCTCTTGACATGTTTTTATATTTTCCTATCAAGATCTAACCAGGATAGGAAAGCATTGAATATTAATGAAGAAAAAAATATAAGTTAACATTGCCCGACTCAATTGGAAGAAACAACGTTTCTTCTCCTTGCAGTGCAGGGGATATATCCTTCAATCGGGATTACAGAGTTGGGTCTGGTGGTGAGATATCAAAAATAGTTTTAATCTTAATTTTAAAGATTATAGAAGTATTAACAGAGAGGAGAGATCCTACTGGAAAGAAAAGAAAGGGCAGCTGAGCCAAAAGAAATGTCATGGACATTTTTTCCTGGGAGGATTTGCGAGCCCAGAGGGGGTGTGAGGTCCCCATCAAACAAGGCATGGCCCGGACCTATGGAGGAGGACTTTGCCAGGATGTCACAACCTGAGCTCACATTTCCAGCTTATTTTTGGGCTCGAAGACCTGATGCTCCACTTGGACCAATCCATCTTCATCGCTGGAGCAGGGAGAGTGATTGTGCCAGCAGGGACCGGGCCCTGTAACGCTCAGCTGCTCCACACGGTTGAGTTCAGTGCCACGGCCCACGTGTGCCAAGTGACCATCCAGCCAATTTTCCAGGCACCATCCCAGATGCTCTGGCTCGTGTGGATTAGCCAGCAGTCTCATGGAGACCAGGCAGAGCCCTTTCCCTGGAGCTCGGGGACAGGGAAGTGCAGGTCTCAAGAAGAACCAGCTGATTTAAGGAGTGGTTTGAATATTTTGCCTTCTATACAGAAAGGTTTGGGGAAGGTGGCAATATTTGGGAGGCAGATTTAAGAGAAAGGAGCTCAATTCTATTACGATTTTAAGTCTGCACACGTGTTCAAAACATACAACAAGTCAAGCAGCCTTATACACAGGAAAACCCCCTAAAAAACTTTCTGAGCTTAAAATATTATTCTAAATGTAATTCTGAATTAAATATACATATTCTAAATACAATCCTAAAATACCTTTCTTTTTGCAAAACACCTAAAAACTACATTTCAAAAATAATATAAATTAGCAAAACATTCCTGAAAACTGTTGTTTGACGTCTTTTTCCAGTTGGGATATTCATTAATACAAACCCAGTGAGTGGTTCCCTTTGGAATGAATCAGCATTTTCCCCAGTCAAAGCTATCATTACATATTTGTCAGTCATCCTTATCCTGGAACACCATGAAGACCCACCATATGGATCTGTACACCCAGAGATGTCCTTTCAGCCAGGGATTTTGCCCAGCAGGCAGCTGTAAACCAGTTGTTGTTTTTTTCTCCCACCAGTATCTTTCATGCTTGTGCTTCATCCCTCAAAAATCTCTCCTTTTCCAGCTGTCACAAAGACCTACATGCAAGAATTATGAGAGGCAACTCTACGACAAGATGCAGATGTACACGTACAGCCACTTCATCCATCCTCCTTATTAAAGATGAAGTCCCATTTTATATATTTAGTCTTGATTTACTTAACATTTCAAGTGAAAGACAAAATGCCTCATGTCTCCTTGAATAATAGATGCTACCAAGCAATATCCAGTAATACAGAATTGTGTTGCTTTTTAATCAAACTCTCTATTGCTTTCTTCTTTTAAATTACAGATGATCTGTTCTATCCCAATATGTCACTCGGCAACGCAGCAAAACGTGTATTTTTAAAAAACCCTGAGAAACATCTTGTAATATTCATGCAGCAATGCTGTGTCTTTTTAAAGTTTCACTGACTATGTATTTTAAAACATTTTTTCACAATGCCCTCGCTATCCAATTTATGAAATAAATCCACAGCCCCAAACAAAACTGAAGGTGGA
This sequence comes from Pitta sordida, assembly GCA_013390025.1. Taxonomy (NCBI): domain Eukaryota; kingdom Metazoa; phylum Chordata; class Aves; order Passeriformes; family Pittidae; genus Pitta; species Pitta sordida. The sequence goes on along the minus strand of WEKX01013567.1, from coordinate 254,355 downwards.
CATATGTGTCCTTGTCTAGTCACCGGTGTCCACTATTCCCATGTTTTACAGTGGTTTACCACTTAAAGAATTTGACAGGAGTTTTTTTGCCTTTGGCAATCCAGTTGCAGTCTCATTCTACATCTGTTTTGATTGTCAACCTAATTCTGAGAGCAGTCAAAAACCGAGTCAGATCTCTCATGAATATCTTGGCAGGTTATGGCTTATTTAGGCTACAAGTAGCTCTCTTGGAACAGCATCCAAATATACTACAGATTGACTCGCACAAATATAAATCCCTCAGTGTTCCCAATTCCTTCCTGCAAACAATTAAGAAAATGCCTCATTGAGCAAAGATGCAAATCACAGTCTGCAGCACCTTCGCCGAGTTGTACCTCGGCTGGTGCAGAGCCTCCCTCTATCCCTAATTCCCTGCCTCTGCCACCCTGCCTGCCTCCTTCCTCTCCTCTCACCTCACTCTCTGCCTCCTTCCCTGTCTTCCTCACTACCTCCATCCCTGTTTGACTCAATTCCTGCCTCCATGTCCACCTCCTTGCCTGCACCTCTGCCTCCATCCCAGCCTCCTTCTCTTCCTGTCTCCCTCCTTCCCTGCCTCTTTCCCTGACTGCCTCCCTGCCTCCACCTCTTCCTGCCTCCTTCCTTCCCTCTCTGCCTTCCTTCTTCCCTGCCTCCCACCCTTCCTGCCCCCTCGCTTCCTTCCCTGCCACCACGCCCCACACCTCTACCTCTCTCCCTCTCTGCCTGTCTCCTTCCCTGCTTCCCTACCTCCTTGCCTTCCTCCCCATCTCCCTGACTGCCTCCCTCCCTGCTTCCTTGCCTCTTTTCCTGCCCGCCGTGTCTCGCAGGCTCAGCTGCGTGCGGGCTGTGCTCTCCTCCAGCTGCAGCAGCAGCAACAGCAGCAGCAACAGCAAGGTGAAGAGAGGGAGCTCTTCAGGGAAGGGAGAGCAAATTAAAGCTCACTGCAGGAAAGTTGTGCCCCTGGCACTCTGCTCATGCAACAGCTGCAGATACAACAACTATCATCTGACATTCTGACATATACGTTGAGCAAAGCGGCGAACGAGCCAATGCCGACACAACGGCGCGCGGGGCTCCGAGTCCCAGCCTTGAGCAAAACAGGTGTATGACATCCTGTTGCTAGTCTTCAGAGGTTACGGGGACGAGGAGAGACATCTGAGAGAGGAGCAGATGAAAATAACAAAGAAGGTTAGGGCTCGGGTTGACAAGCTCATTGATAATATTTTGGATGGAACAGACCTGCACGTTGACTACAAATTGCTCCTAATGTGTCGCGTAGACTGCGGGCCCCAGTCGGAGTGAAAATGGGCTCATTCATTACTTTCCAAGAGCAAATTCCTGCGAAAAGGAGCCACCGTGACCCAGAAATTCCAGATGTCCTCGGGGGGCAGAGGCTGCAAAGCTGTCCTGAAGCCAAAGCAGCAGCATCACATTGTGGAGCTGCGGCCTTCCGGCTTAGGTGTAAATAAACGGGAGCAGTGAAATCCTTTAGTAAATATTTTTGAATTTGGTGGAAAAATCCTGTTGCAGCATTTTGCTTTTTAATGTTGTGAGACTAATTGATTATCTAATAGGTGGCAAGGACATTGCCAGGAAAGGCATTTCTCTAGTGCTGGCATCCACTACATGGATTTCTGTGAAATTCCACTGGAAAAATGAACGTATTTCCAGGAGAATTTGAAATCTAACATAAATCTTCAGAAATCGCAGAAATTATGACCCAGAAACATCAGCAGCCATTCCTGGGAGCTCATTGCTTCAAGTCACATAGCTCCCTAGGCTAATCAGCCTTCACTAAGTTGCCTTATTTTGGGGAAAGAAAACACCTATTAAAGTGAGGCCATGTCTCCGTAAAAGATGCTCGGAAGAGCACTGTTGGATATTAAAGTTAGCATCTGCTATTGTCTGGTTAACAATTGGCAATTACCATTAGTTTCCACTGTGGCTGATGGAGTCACAGATGGCTGATTGAGTCAAGTAAGTGCACTTATTCCTATGGAGGGGTGTGTTGCAGCAGGAAAACAGTTCCACTAACATCATACCCAATCCAGGCAGAAAGTCATGAGGCAGCTTCCAAAAAAGTCACTTCCAGCTCATCTGGTCTGTTGGAGATTTTAATCCCAAAAGATGCTGTAAAGAGCGGCTGTAAAAGCTGAAAAACTAAGTATCAAACTGCAGCCAGGGGTTAATACACACAGCGAAAATCAATTTGTTGTGACCTGCCAGAGGTATCACTGTCATTACAGGTAAAGCTGCAGGGAAAAATTTGAGTGGCTTCTGTTCTTTTTTAATAAAATTAGCTTGCTCAGTAAAAACATTTTGCTAATCACAATTTATCATCTTTAGTGGGAAATTCGCCACTTGGTTTGCATGTCCTTAATTAGAGAGTTAATAAGTAGACAACTGTTTAAACACAGTCATTTTGCCCATTAATATCATGAACCTTGGTTTGATTTAACACCTACAACTGCTAATAGATTGTGCCATTCCATAATAGGACTTTTATGCTTTCCATAAATCTGTGCTTTTGGGGAATTTAATTAAAATGTGCATGTTACATTTCTGTACTTCTGATGCTTTTTTACCTGCTGTCTGTTGCATTTTAGCCTTTTCACCTGACCAGATCTCATACATTTTCACTCTTGTCATGGTTAAATGTGGTGTCCTCCTCAAAAAAGGAATTCTGCTGCAGGTTGTCCTTCCTCAAGGGGATCATCCCTGCCTTGACCCAAAACTACTTCAACTAACCCAACACCTGAAGTCCCCAAGATATCCAAACATACCCAGTTCATGGCAATTCCAGCAAGAATCAAGAAACTCTGATTTAAATCAATGTTTGATGTTTCCACCCCAGGAAGGATCATCACTCCTGTCAGTGCAAGTTCCAAGCTTTGCCAGCCTCTCCCATATCAATCACAATCCCTGCAGCATCACATCCTGCGTTATCCACCCCAAAACACTTTGAGGATTATGACCATTTTCAGAGGATCAGCAGAGCCTGGAATTGCAGAAGAGTCCAATGAGGCTGAGGACACTCACTGGTTCTTGACCACCTCAGGGGACTTTGGATCAGGTCCTGAGTCAATCCCAAATTTTCCAAGGTTAGTTTTCCAGACTTATTCCACCTTCAGAGACTCCAAATGCTACTGGATGTGAAGGTGTCCATGTCTGGAACTAGGTGATCTTTAAGGTCCCTTCTAACTCAAACCAGTCTGTGATTCTGTGTGGAGACCTAGAAATAAAAAAATAAAAATAAAAAAATAAAAATAGTGCAATTCCTCTGTCTAAATCTTTATTTCTGGCATGCATTTTAAAAATACCTTTGCTGATCCATTCTTAAAAAAGCAGCATTAACCTTTCCAGTGAGAGACTGTCCAGAGAGTGTTTAAAGCACACATGGCACAGGGTGAGGACACACCCTGCCTACATCAGGGGCTCCTGAGGAACGGGTTTGGTGCTCTTAGCTCAGTGCCTGGGCTCACTTTGCAGCACGAAACTGCCCCAATTTGGCAGAGATCTCAATGTTTGCTCACGAGAGCGAGCGCCGAGCTCGGCTGAGCGCGTTTCCTCGGCCGCCGGCACCCTGCCCTCCCTCCTCTGCTCATCCCTTCCCACCACACTTCATTCATTACCCCAAAAAAAATTTTAAAAGGGAGAAAACCCCCAAATCAGACTCTCTGTGTATTTAACCCTCCCATTTCTGAGAGCTGCTGCCAAGCCAGCACACAGATGATTTTTCTTGGCATCTTTATTTTTCGATGGTGTTTTTTCAACGCTTAGCATTAAGCTGAAATATTGTTTGCCAGGGATCACTGCCCATCAGGTGCTTTATTACAGATGAAATTAGATTTCTTTACAGTTGCACTGGAAGGGGAGAGAGGGATAATGTGAGAAGCCTTTTAAAACTGGCAGTCATTTCATCAAAGCAGAAAAAAAAGCTGTTGCCCCTCCCTAATCAAAATTTCCCTTCTCCCTCCCAAATTAAAGCTGAATTAAAATAAATAAATAAATGAGCGGGGAAAAAAATCTCAGCTAAATATATTTATAGCACTGGGAATATATTTTTTCCAGCATGGATATTTTTTGCTCCTCCAGATTTAACTATCGGGTTGCTCGACTCCACTGAGCGAGCGGCAGCCAAAATCCCCCAGCTCTTTACAAGAGGATATTCCCAAGGACCATCTTCTCCAGGAGGTTGAATAAAAAAAAAAAAAAAGGAAAATAACAAACCCCAAAACACAACCCTAAAGGTGAGTTTTGGAAACATTCAGTGCCAATAAGACAAAGCACACGTTGCTGCAGTTGCCGGCGCTGGCAGAATTCCACGCCGATGCCTCCCGGTGCTCCGAGCGTCGGGAGCTGCTGTGCCTCCTTCTTCTGTGCAGAGGAGGCACAATAAACCAGCCAACGTTGGCTCCCACACAAAACATGTTAACTTGGGGAGATGACAGGCAGCTTCCCAACAAGTGTACCCTTTCAAAAGGGGAGATGTATTTTCAAAGGAAACTCCTTTTTCACATGCCTCGCGTGTGAAGTCGCTTTAAAAGGTTTTGGTGGGGTCTGGGTGTGTTGATTTTTTTTTGGGGGGGGGAAGGATTTTTTTTTGGCCCCTGATCCAGTGAAGGAGCCTGAATTTCGCACCTGCACAGCGCTGAAGGCAGAGGCTGGATAAAGCTGTAAATTGTTTAACAGCCAATCTGGAGAAGGAGCAGCGCTCAAAAACATAATACCTCTGGAAGGCTGGAGGCAAGATTCATTTAAACAGTTTTCACTGTCATCGATGTCACCAATTTGAAGCTTGTCTTGTTTACCGGATGAAGGTTTCACACTGTGTCAATGTTCTGCCAGGATTGGGCATTAAAATGAGCAGTTAGTACAAGTCAGCCATAAACATGGCAGATCTGTTAGACTGGCAGAAGCCACCGCGAGCTCCCTGGTGCAGCTTTTAAGCACTTGGCATGCTGCTAGCTCAAACTGGAGAGGGGGCTGTGAGCATCATTTGGGCCTGAGTGCAATGCACTTGAAATAATTACTTTAATCAGCAAAAGTTAATTACTTTAAATCATAAATTAATGGCGGAGCATTTGGCAGAGCCTGATGTGTGTGGCGAAGCTGTCAAGCAAAAATCACAGGTGAACCTGCGACCCCTTCTCAATATCACTGGATGAAAGAAAGGAGCTCACCTACTGTGCCTGCCACTTCTGCCACATTAAAAAGAACTCTTTGTAACGGGAGAACAGCCACCTTAAACTGTCACCTATAAAAAAGGGACTATAAACAAGCAGATTGCTGCTAAGCAGGTGCTGCTGGAGGAGTTGGCCCTTGATAATAATAAGATCTTAAAATGGCATCTGCCTTTATTTTATAGCACAATTGGAAAGATGGTTAAAAGTAATAAACCCAGCTGATATGTTTTATGAGTTGGTAGTTAGCAGTGTTGGGGGGGGGGGGGGGGGGAGGAGGAACCAAAGATTTGGGGGGGAGATGCCCAAGACTGGGAGCGGCGCTTAAAGGCACCTTAGGAAGGGCTTGATGTCTGAGGGGACATGGGAGACACACAGGGACCAGCCCCACACCCTTTAGGTTGCATTTCTTATTTCACCTGACAGCCAATTTCATTGAGAACAATGAGAACCCTTCCGCAAACACATTCTTTGGATCTGCTCTCCTTAAGGAAGAGCCCAGGCTTGGCTTGGCCAGGCTAAGCTTTACCTCATTCTTTAGAAAGATAACATGAGTTTAGTGAGAATCTGGAGTATTAACCCATAAACAAGTTTTGGTTTATAATAAAAAACTTTTTGAAGTTGCTAATTGAAATGGAAAGACAAGGCAAAGCTACAAAGACATGAACCCAGCTCTGAGAACTACCCCTGCATCAATTTCTGAAATGCAAAAGAGAAGGAGACAAGAGGATGTTTGGAGAACATTGAGGTTGGTAAAAATAACTTCAGACTTAAGGAAATTATTATAAGGTCAAATCACTAAAAAGAAACAATATTTGGTTTCATTTGAGGGAAATGGAGGATTTTGGGACTGAAAGCCTTGAACAGGTTCATGGTTAAGACCATCAATGTATTTAATACACAAAGGTCATATGAATATAAATGCAAACATATACATCAATTGTAGTTCTTTCTCTAAATTAATGTTAATTACAAAATCAGATTTTTTCAAAGGAGGGTTTGGGTACCTTTGTACTCCAAATTTCTCCAGGATCATCCAGCGACACCAGTTTCATTACATCAGCTAATTAATGGCACCTTGCAGTCTGCTCAGAGTTGTCGGCAACACCTAAGGACAAAACAAAGGTGAAAAAGGTTATGGGCTGCTTCTAATTCCATGAAGTTTTTCTGCAAAATGCAACAGAATATAATTTTTTTTTCTATTGGTATCTAAGACAACACCATTATCTCCCATCCAACTTCCTGTCCCAAAAAGATGCCAAAAGGGAAGGATTCTATGTTCATCACTCAGATGTTCCCCACCTCTGCCATGAGCTCTGTGAGTGCACTCCCAGTGACCCTGGATTAGGAGAAGCCCCCAGGGGAGCTGGCTCAGGCCCTCTGCTCCTCCATCCCATCACCAACCCTCTCCCACCACCCCTTGGAGGTGACCCCTGTGGCTGGGTTGGGACATGTGGTGTGGAGCAGCACCTGAAGCCAGAGTGAGGTACTGCACATTCACTGGACTTCACAGGATTTAAAATAATGAGTGGTGGGGTTTTTTTAACTTTTCCTTCAGCTGGGAGTGGCAGAGGACTGAATTTGTGTCGGGCTGCTGTTCTACCCCTTTCTGACAGCACCTAATGGTACAAAGAAGGTGATACCCCGAAATCTGTAAAGGCTTTTTTCCCCCAACAAAGAACCTCCTACTTCAGGTCTACAGCCTCCCTGGAATTTTGTTCCTCTCTGGTGTGGAAGAGGAACCACCAGGAAGTTCTGTTGCCAACAGCACTGTTGAAAACTGTCGATTTAGGCTGTGCTGGGGTTTGCTCTGCAGCTCAATAATTCACAAGTGTTCAAATGAGCTCTGCTTTGACAGCATTATTGGTGCCCCTCCTAATCTTACAAAACACACTAAACTATAGAGCAGCATTTTGATTAAATTCTTCAACTTTCCATGATCCTTGGTACTGTTTTATGCATGACCTTGAATGCACATAACCAGAAATTTTCAATTCACAGGGACCTTCTCTTTGCAAAATATGGTAAGTGCATCAGGAGGGGATGTCTAAGTAACAGCATCCAAAATTTAATCAGAGATTGCTTTGGACAAGTGCAGAAAGTCAGACTCTCCCTCAGTGATATAACTTGCCAGAATACTCATTGCAGAGGTTGCCAGAGAGGTGACTGAATACAGAGGCTGAAATTACTTCCCTGGGCTTTCCTTTGTTCCACGGAGGTGCTAAAGTTTTTAATATTACTGTTTATTACAGATGTCCTTTTAGTCCACAGAGCCTCAGGTCAGCTGCAGTGATTCCCAGGGTTGGGGCCTCCAATGGTGCCAAGGAGAAAATATGCCCTTAAACACCCCAAAAAGAGGACACCAAGGATTCCCACAATCCCAGAGCAGACAGAAAACTGCACAGACAAGCTGTGACCATCAGGATCAACCTTGGGGGGGTGGGTCTTCTCAGGGAAGGGCCCCATCAAGCTCAGACCCCAGGGGAGATCCACAGGTTGGTCATTGCCATCAACACAACCACCAGCATTCTCATATAAGATAATGAAGGCAACCTAATCATTTAACCAACTAAAATTAACTCGTGGAAGCCTGTGAGCACCAGGGGTGTCCTGGATGCCACACTGAACTCTGTGCCATGGCTTCTTCCCAGAGGGTAACCAGCACCTCCCTAAAACCAGCTATAAAGCAATTTTATCCATTTCTAGGACAATATTGCCTCAAAACTACTCAGCGTAGTCTGGAAGGTGTTAGCAAATGCAAGGGAATTTGGATTTCTTTATGAGCTACTCAACACATAAAACCACTCATGCTCTGCAAGAAGCTGCTCTGCTCATCTGGCGCCGTAGCTCCCGCAGGTTCAGGATGCAAAAGCCCTCTTGAACAATAAGCTGGAACGCAACAGTTTGCTTTGCAAAACCTTGGGTATCTTAAATATTTCCATCTGCTGGCCCCAAACCTCTGCACCCTTTTTCCCAGGCGCTCTCCGTGGCAGGAGCTGCCCGTGGCAGGGCAGAGCACACAGTGGCACTAATGTGCCCAGGGGCACTGGAACGCACCAACCTTGCAGCCAGCACACACTTCAGGAGCAGACACCTGGAGGGACAGGGATGGGGAACACAGAACTCGGCTCTTCAGATCTTCCCTGCACAGTTATTCAGGGATGTTTCATCCAGAGGCTGCTTCTTTATTTGTATTCCGCCCTAAACAGGCATTGAAGCAACTCGATGCTAAGAAAGGATGGACTTAACAGTGCATTCATTTCTTTTTTAATATTTTTTTTCCTCCTCAGCACCCAGGCTGTTTCAAATTAAAGAGGATCCGGCTTCAGGAGTCAGTGCTATTTTAATCATTCCAATGTGTCCAGTACAGGAGATGAACTCAAAAGGTGAATATTAAAAGTAGTTGTGGAATTCAGTCATTTCACGAATGAACACATAATAGCCAAAGGCAAAACCGGAAGGCAACTTCACTTCCAATCAGTGTTTTCATTTTATTGAAACCAGATTGGAATTCCTGGAAAGAAGCCTACATATCACATCTTTAATACTAATTTTCATATACTCCAGTAAAACTGTCAGTGTGAATCAGTTGTTGAAGAAAGCTTCCTGTATAATTTACAGATGTACCTCCCTGTAGCCTGTGATTTCGTCCTGAATCCGAAATGTGGTTTTGATCACGCTCGCAGATTTCCTCTCACCTGCACAGGTTTTCCTTGGCTCTAATTTGATTATTAAAACGGGACGTTTTATGGCAAAGCTGGTGATAAAAGTGAGCCAGCTGCTGTGTACCCAGCAAGGCTTTCCTTATGTCCTGGTGTACCTGCACACATCCATCTCACAGAGGAGCTGCACGTCTGCACACAGACACACTGCCCCAAATCCAGCTTTGCAGGATGAAATAACACCCAGGAACCGAAACTCTCCATCTATTCTGCGCAAACATCTTCATCATCCAAAAATAACCATCAAAGAGTCAATAAGTGCCAGAGCATTTCCAAGGGGAGATAACTCCAACACTTGGATGAGGGCTCTAAGAGCCTTTTCTCCTAAGCCCCACGACAAACCCAGTGTTGGGTGTTTGAAGAGGGGTCCAGAGAGGCTCTGTGGCCACCGGCCACCGTGGCCACCTCCAGAGCTGCTCCGTTCTGCACTGATAGCTGCTCCTTTTGTTTCCCTGGGAGCTGCCAGCCTGCCAAGTCCTCTTGCCAAATCCCTTCCCTGCAAACACACACAAGAAAGAAGGGCGACAACGCTCCCGAGCCCCTCCAGCCTCTTCACTCCCTCAAGAGTTGCCGGAGGAAGCTCGGCGCTCTTCCCGCGCTCCTGAGGGGATGCAGGGGTCACTTTGGGGGGTTGCTGCAGGGGTGTGTCAGCACTTCCTTTAAAGCTCCATTAATCTGGGGTTTATAACTCATCTGTTATGCTCGGGCTGCAGGAGCTTGGCAAACAACGAGTGCATTGTGGGGTTTTGTGTCGTCGTTGTCGTCGTCTCCCCCGCCCGCGGTTGTTAAAAAAAACATGGTTTGACTGCTTTTTGAGCGTCTTTTGACACGTGTATAAAATGTTTATTAGTTTGAGACATTTTCGTGCTTGTAAAACCCGGAATTATCTTCATTATAAAAAAATGAAATTTAAGGAAGCTGCAGGGCGTCTCTGGGGATTTTGACACAAATCCTGACAAGGCCACATGTATAAATAAGAGTTTGCTTGTCTCAGACAAGCGCTTCACAAAGCCAGGGCTCTGCTGTGGCACTGGGAAAACTCTCCTCTGTGAACACCAGGACAAGTGAGGCAGCACCAGGTGAGATGGTCAAGCCGTGGGCACGAGGTGGTGATGCTTCCCAGCATCCTCCACAACTGGGAAAGGAGCCCATCGACTCCCCTCCTCATAATTTAACCTCCCAGCATCCAGCCACAGGTGACAGGAAATTTGAGCAGAACACTGAAATCCACTATTAAATATTGCATGCTGTCCTTTAACCCTCTAATTGTGGAGGAGGGAGGAGGGAAAGTGCAGGAAAATAGCTGAGGAACGAGTGGTTAAGCAGCCAAATATCACATGCAGCGTGTTCCTTCAGCCAAAAACTCATTTTGGCTTTTTGGGAATGGGAACATATTGCACTCTCATATCGAGAGTGGGGTATTAATGCCCTGGCACCCAGTTCCCAGCACCTTAAACCAGCAGGATGCTCCTGTTCCTGCTGGAATTTCACCAGGACTGCCCCTTACAATGGCTCTGGAAGGTGGAGCAGGATCTGTATAAATCCCTAAATGTCGCACCAAGCAGCAGCAAAACCAGCAAAGAAACTTTTAGGTGCTTGGACGCGACCAGTAACACTCTGCAAGGAGCATAATCCAAATTCTCTTAGCGTCTGAAGTTCTGTCAGCACCACCCGTGATATTCATCCAATGATGTTTTAATTGGTTTGGGTTTTTTAAAATATAAGGCAATTTACTTCTTTTCAATATTACAAAAAAAACCCCACTTCATGTACCTGCACAAGGCTGGGGAGCAGAGCGGGTTGGTGGATGAGCCTCTTACCTCCAGAGGGTTGGATTCAAGGTTGGGTTGGGTGTCTCCTGCCACATCCAGGACTCACCATTCCCTGGCACATCTCCAGGCAGTGCAGAGGTGGGATGGCAGAACAGGTCATCACAGGTTGAGGCTGCAGCAAAACATAAGAAACAAGGTTAGAACTTACATAAGCTTGGAATATCCAAACTAGATTCAGCCATTTCTCCGCTTGGCAGCTACACACAGCAACATCCATATATTTAAACAGTATATAAAGAGTTTATTTAGAGTGTATTTAATGAGTGAAGGTTTTGTTTGTTTGTTTGACATCCCGATGGGATTGTGATTTTTGAAAACACATACTGAGGTCTATTCATAAGCAGCAAAGCGTGTAAACACACCCTGAGCTCACAAAGGGCCTGATATATTTTAAATTGTCATTGTTCACATTAAAAAATTAACTTTTCACTCCTTAGCACCAGGCAAAAGCTGGGAGTTGAATTAATGGGTTGCATTTAAACTGGACAGAAAAAAATAATTCAGACCTGCAGCAAATTCCAAAGCAGAGTCTCCCACAGTACTTGCCCCAAGCCAGCCAACAATACTCCATATCTTAACCTTTCCTTCATTTTTTTAATGTAAAATCCATCAAAACATGCATTTGGAAATGCTGAACCTCTGGCAATGTGGTTTCTAAGTTTGTCTCCTCTCTGTTTGCCCTGGTTCTTCCCATCTAAAGCCTTTTAAAGGGCACTGTTTAAAGGTGGATTGATGCTTTTGGGGCTGGTGAGGACCGAAGTGGTACCTCCACCTGGAGCTGTGGGTGCTGTGAAAGAAACTCCCCAAGCACTTGGTGCACTCCAAGCCAGTCACAATATTCCATGTCTCCTTCTGGAGCTCTTCCCTACAGTATGTAATCAAAGCCCCAGTAGGTATCCAGCACTCCCTGCGGAGCGGAAAAAAAAAGGGAAAATATTGTTTGTTCCTTTTGTGACAGAAGAAAATTATTAATTTTAAGCATCCCCAGACTATTATCATGGCTCTCCCTCACTGCTTGCCTGTGCCTTCTCCCAAACCCAGACTTACAGATCCCATTTGATCCCAAGGGATTTCTTCCCCTCGAGTCTTCCAAACATTGTTCTGGAGTTATCCTTGAAAAGTCCAACCCAAACCCTAATTTTTCCACTCATGCTTCTAATTAAAATGTCCCCATATCCAGCCTGCACCACCCCCGCACATCCTTATTTTGCACTACTGTCATCCCTCTGAAAGGACTTTTTTTCAGGATTTTCAGTCCTGGATGAGTGGAGGACTGGCCTTTCCAGCATCTCTTTTTCCAGTGTCGCAGCAACATCAACTTCGAGCAGCTCTCAGTGGATGGGTGGAAATTAGAATAAAGACATTTATAGGACATGAGCAAAAGCCCCATCAAAACCAAACACTTCAAAAGACGCAGATCTAAAAATATGCCTTAAACAAGGAAAAGGGCAAATGCTAATGTGTGTCTATTGAATAGAACTGAAAGTATTTTACTTCCCAAATTTCTCATTGTAATAACTAAGATCTGTGCCTTTGGTCTCTGTCCATGCCCTTCTCTCAGCACTCTTTGCGTTCCCCATCCATTCCCAGGAGAGAGTTCTGGGGTGGGTGGACAGTCCCTCCAACCTCATAGGATGACTCTCTCCTGCTTGGCTTTGCTGAACTGTATCCCAGATCAAAAAAATGTCACAGTTACATTTCAAAAGATGAAGATTTTTTTTATCTCTCTCCCTAAAAATTTATATAAAGTAATGTGAAACTTCTTTCGATGTGTGATACTGAGTCATCAGTGACCAGCCCTGGGGAAGGCAGGGACATCCTCAGCAAGCCAAGGGTATTTGGTGCAGTACAGCCCTAAACACCTTCTGAAGAAACCAGGATTAAAGAAGAAGGAAAGAATATTTCTGTTCAATAACATGGAAAATACAGAAAACCACAAATGTATCCTAAATTGGACACAAGTCTCTAACCCTGCAGCATTTTGGTCCTTCCTGCAGCAGTTCTGTTTCACCAAGTCATAAAAAAAGTCTTCAGTGTCCGAGTGTGGTAGTGGAGTCTCCACCAGAGTCTCAGACCTATTAATTGGTTTTTATTGTCCAGACACACTATATTTGGCATCCCATTTAAATCTGCTTTGGGGACATTGCTATGAGCTATCTTAGACATATCTACCTGCAAAAGAGATTATTTACAACAAGTGAAGACCTGAATTAATTGCCACAGAGGTGACAAACTCCATCACTAAATTTGATCAGGGGGATGGTAACAAGTTTGGTGTGACACCTTCACGAGCAGAGCTGCACTTGCACTGATTAGTTGGCGTGAGACTCAGAGTTCCTCAGCTCAGGGGGGTCCTCCCTTCCTCATCCAGATAATGAGAGGCTGTCCCAGTCCCCCTTCACGTGGGCCATGCCCATCTCGTTGCAGCCCTAGCACAGGACAGGATTTGTCATTACTGGTTGAGAGTATTTTTCATTACTCTTGGTTCACTTGGACTGTGCAGAGCTACACACTCAGGTGGTGATACCAAACAGGGATATTTTCCCACACACATCCTGAAAAGCCACCACAAAATGAGAGACAATGACAGATTCCTTCTACTGACACTGACCAATGAAGCCCAAATCTGTGAGAGACCAAGAAGCACCTTGAGGAGCGAGAAACCAAAGTTTCATTTACTCATCAAAGTTCATAGCAATGGACCCTGGGAGTAATTTTTGGTAGTTTCTGGTCATAAGGCAGAGAGAAAACTTGGGATCCCAAGGTAGAAACCTCAATTTTTTACAGATCAAACTGATTCCACTCTCCTGGCAGAGCAGCAGACCTATCACCTCCAGCATAACTTTATTACTGTGGAAACCTGCATTCCACCAGACAAGGCTTCCTGTTGAAATATTTGTCATTTTCTTGGAGGCTCTGGAAGCAGAAGCCTCCTCATCATGGAAGGGAGGACTGAGGAGGGAGGGAAGGAATAACTCTTTTGAAAAAAAGACAAGCCTAAGAAGCAAAGAGGAGTTTCTTAGTTAATTTCTTATTCCAAGGGCAGCGTCGGGGTTGCTTACCTGACTTTAGGAGGAGCAGACAACTCCCATTCCCTCAGCTTTCTTGGGAAACAAAGAGGACACCAGTCAAGAGGGGTGTGTTAGTGTTGGACCGCAGTCAGTGGCACATGGCAGTGGACGTCCTTCTGTCCCAGCTCACCTCAAGCCTTGGTTCGACGTGATTCATCTTGCAACAGGGAGGTGGCACTGGAGGACATCAAGTGCCATCCCCAGGAGTGATTTGGAAGACTGTTCCCAGTAGGAAGTGCTCCATTGGGATGAGGAGACACCCATGAACTATGATCAGTGTCTCTCAGCTGGTATCACTTGCAGGATGGGTGACAGGGCTCCCCAGGAGACCATCTTCAGCCTCTACTCTGCTTTTTTTAAGGACTGAGAAGCTTTAATCTGCAGCAGTGTCCATAAAATCCCTGTGACACAGGACAAGGAGACAAGGAGGACACACCGCACTGTGCTCTTCACTGCAAACTACAAACCTCAAGGGCTGCTTCTTCAAAATCCAACTATTTTCCCTCCATTAATTTTGGTTTCCAGTGCCTCAGACAAACCTGGGGCTGGCAGCAAGCGTTGTGCCTTTTGGAGCAGGATAAGGAAAGTCTTTGTCCTGGCTCTGGAGGGCAGCCAGAGCAGAGGTCTCTGGATGGAAAGACACGTGCCTGGAGAAGGCAATATTCTGTTGTATTTTGGTTAGTGTCTAATATCACGTCTCGGGTCACCTGGCGCAGACAATTGAAATGAAAATCCCACAAACACAGAATAGTTGCAGAAGGCCAAGAGACAAAAACAAACAAACAAAAAAAAACCAAGGAAAAAAGGCTTATATTCCCAAAATAAAACCTCTCCCAGAAAACATATCCAACCAGCCAGCACTCAGCACTGTGAATAAAATTATCAGCCTCAATAAATATTTTATGCTGCCATTCTAATTGCCAAAAAAAAAAAAAAAGTTAATTTCTGAAGAAAAGTTTTGAGGGTTTTTTTTTCCCATCTTTATTTTTAAACCCTTAACATAATGACTGAATGCCTAATACGAAATTGATAAATTTTTAACAGCTTGTTTTGAAAAAAAAATGTAAAAAAATAAAAAAGAAATCCTAGCTGAACTTGAGCAGAAGACCAGAGGGAAGTGTGTAATCTTTAGTCGGACGCCTGGCACGGCATCGTTCCGGCCGGTGCCAGCGTTGCATTCTGACAGAACAAGTGTTGCATGAGATGTGAAGGATGACTCCGGTCTGCCGAAAAACCCTGGAGCAGGTGTTCCTCATCCTCATTTGCAATGGAGCATGGCCCCTGGCTCAGTGAGCTGGAGCAAATGCGCTGGCAGGCCCCATCATGTACCTGCGTGCTGAGATGCACTAATGATAATGGATGCAGGCCTATTAACCAGCCCATTTGTAATGGCACACAGCGCTGATTGCTCGGGGAGTGAGTCAGCGCCTTTCCAACAGGGAGCAGGGAATGCCGGGAACCCATGATCCTCTGGGCAGCCCTTCTGCTCTGCTGGGTCTACAACTCTGTTAGTCTTTATTTAATAATACGAATGAATACATGATTTGCTACATGATTATACACGAAGAGAAGTCGCTTTGGGCAGTGCCGACCTCAGCGTCTCGAGCTCTGGATCTGCACAGTTTTAGGCCTTGAGACCACAGGTTATTCTGAGTTGGAAGGGACCCACAGGATCATCTAATCCAACTCCCAAGTGAACGCCCACCCAGGGATCAGCCCCACAAGTGGGGAACCACGGACACCATGCTCCAGCCATCTAAGCCTCCCACCAGTTAGACCAGTTTTAGGCCCTGAGGTCGACTCAGTTTTAGGCCCTGAGGTCGACTCAGTTTTAGGCCCTGAGGTCGACTCAGTTTTAGGCCCTGAGGTCGACTCAGTTTTAGGCCCTGAGGTCGACTCAGCTGGTAGAGCACAGTGTTAATAACCCCCATCTTGTGGGTTTTATCCCTGTATGGGCCATTCACTCAAGGGCTGGAGTCAATGATTCTTGTGGGTCCCATCCAATTCCAAATATTCCGTGCTCCTGCTTTGAGCCAGCTCCTTGCCTGGGCTTAATCTGAGAAGCACCATGGAAAAGTCAAGGCTCCGACAAGCAGGAGTAAGCTTCGGGATTTACAGAAAGCTCCCGCTGATCTTTGAGTGAATTTTTTGGCGCATCTGGGGAAAAACGTGCTACTCGCCTTCTACCCTTCATTGCCTTGCTTTCCTTGGGAAAGCAAATCCTCCAAGAATAACCTTTAAAAGCACACACCGAGGCTCAGTCGCTGTTTGTGTTGTTCTTAAATAACTCCTGGCTGCTCCCTTCTATACAAACGGCTCTTGCTGGAAGGTCATGGAATAACAAGGCGATTCAGGAAAGACGCAATCATAAAAAACAATCATTAATAAATACATAGATCACATTTCTTGTAGGCACTGGATTCCACATCCTAGTTCAATAGGCACTTTTGGGCCAGAATATTGCAATCAGCAAAGCACAGTGTAATTATTATTGTAAGCTCAACTGCTGGATTTCCAGGTTCTTGGCAAACCCAAACAAGCTGCTCTCACTGCCGACGTCGCAGCAGCTCAGTTTTGATTCCTCTGCAAAATGTGTGAGAGGCCTCTTTTGTTCCATTTCTGCAAAACAGGCGGTTTGTTTGCCAATTTAGTCCAACAGGCAAATCTCCCCAATTATTTCACTTAATAAAGTGCTGCTTTTTGTGCCCAGCAGACAACTGAAAATAAATGAGAAAGATCAGGTCCTACCTGAAGTTGTAACAACCACTTTAAGTGCAGTTTCCAGTGCAGTGCTTCACATTTGAAGCTTTGTAAGCATAAAAAAAAAAAAAGATTATTTGTGCACATAAATTCCTCAATAACTACATCAAATTTTTCTGGTGCTTTCAGAGGGTTTATACCACTCCAGTATTGCAGACAACTGTAAATAAGGCTTAAAAGTTGACTTAATTCATTAGTTGTGCAACTTTGTATCTAAAATCTATGAATCTATATATATATGAATCCCATCAGCCAGACTGATACAACATTCTTATTTTTTCCTGCTTTTCCCTTGGCAAGATTTGAGTATGAATGACTGTTCAGCCAAAAGAAATAGAACTAATATAAAAGAGTCATATACACATCACACATCCACAGTCTTGTCACAGTCAGGTAAAGGCCTCAAATAAATATCCCCACAGATTAAGGCAAGAGAAATAAGATTATGGGAACTTCTGCCTGCTGTCCCATGAAATGTTCTATCCATAAAGGTCCAGTTCACAAAGGGGAGATAGGGAAGGATTTGGCCATTAAATGAAACATCCGAATTAACTACATCAAGTTGTTTCGGTTCTGATTTTGCCTTTGCTCAACTTGTAGCTCTAAAGAGCAGACTTGGCCACCCAAACCCCCACCCCCAAGTACACACAAACCACTTTGCTGGCAGTCACACTGCAGGCATCAAAGGGGCTGGAATTTCTCTATATGTATTGTACAGTATATTTCAAAGGAATTTTTCTGCCATGCACAGTATATCAATACTCAATGTGGGAGTAATTTAACTTCTTAATTTATTGCAGCAGTAACAGCATTTTCAAACTGGTCATAAAATATTCTTGTACTCTTCTAATCTGGGTTTTCAATGTTCTATAATGGGAATTCTATGAATAATATTGGGAAGTGAGAGATATTTTATACGGTATCTCTAAGGGAACAGTGTTATTGCATAAAAGTTAGGTGACATGGGAGAGACTGATAGAGGTGGTGTTTAAAAAAAATTTACCCTTCAGGATTTGTCACATGAATAATAATGATTTAGTGACATTTTTCCTTCCTAAAAATCAAATCTACTCTGTGATAGGATTACAAAAAGTATGTTCTAATCTTGGATGGCTCGGAACCGTATAAAGCAAACACAGCAAGTATCAGCCATCTAATGGCCATTGCAAAGGATCCAAAGTGCCCTTTCTTGTCCAGGTTTGAATATATTTGGATTCTTTTTTTTTTTTGTATTTTGCTGTTATTAAAGTCCCAGTGAGATCAAGGTCCTGCTGTAGGACATGGTTTGGAATAAACAGGCACCTGCTGGAAAGATCTGATTCACCAGCCACCGTGGAGAGGGGAGGGAAGAGAGTCAGGAAAGAGGAAAGAGAGAGGAGAGGGGAGAGGGGATCCTCATTCTCCACTCCCAGGCAGGGCTGGAGTTGGGTTTGCCCTGACCCCAAAGAAGAGTCTGTAGTGAGGCAGGCACCAGCTCTATCAAACCTCAGTGCAAGTTGCCATATGGAAGCAAGATGAAGATGTTTTCTAAGCGCAGGATGGAATATTAGAGGTGTCTGTTCATGGCAGGTCTGTGTGGACGCTCAGAGGTTCTGACACTGCGGTGCTGCAGCACTTCCAGCACTGGCTTCCCTGGAGATTACATTCTGAATTTCCTTCGAAGGATTTCTGACAGTCCCTAGAGGTCAACAACGGCCTGTCTAACACCTTTTTGATTGGCACACAATTTTGTTTTGGCTGCCACGAGAACTTTGTCCTTCCTCTAAATCAATGCTGGGCCCCGAGGTGTGTCACTCTGCAGGAGCACAGTGGGCAGTGCTCTGCAGGGCTGGGGGTTGCCATCCCCTCCTCACCCCATCCATGCCTACTGCCAGGACCTCCAGCCTCGGAGCAGCACCCTGGGCTCCATCATCCCACTCACCCAGGCCCCAGTTCCTCTACAAAAGCTTTGTTTTCTCACATTTCTGGAGCAGCGGGTTTCACGTTATTGTGCTTTCTGGTTTTCAGCACTCCTGGTGAAATTTATTGTTGTAAAGTGCCCTGAGCACACTGGCAGGGAAAGACAATTACCCAGCATTTCCAGTCTCAGTAAAGTGTAATTGTGATATATATATATATGTGTGTGTTACCTTCCAACACAGTCCTGGGGCCTGGGTCTCATCTTTCCAATTCCACACGGTTGTCTTGATGTCCCCTGCCCTGTACATCCTCCAGATGGGGCTGTGCCCTGGCTCCTGGAGTTGGAAATAACCTTTATACACTCAGACACGAGTTCAGAACTCGGGGTTGAGGCACAACATGCAACACAGTAAGAGTTGCAGTCAGTATTTCAATTCATTTCAGTGTAATCCAACTCAAATAATTTAAAGAGGGGCTTACCCTGAGCCTTGTCCTTGGTGAGCAATTAGGGGATGTTGGGAGCTTGTGATGAAACTTTTCCAGCCATTCCTGGAACCCAGAGCATTTCACAGCCCATCAAAAGCTCAGCAACGCACTGACACAGTCACTGCTCAGGTTTCCTGTGCCACAGTTTTTGATTGGAGACCCAAAATGAGCCAAACTCAGTGAGCTCAGGCTCTCAGGGCAGAGCCACCAACCCAGGGCTGAGATGCAGCTCAGGCACATCAATCTCCAGGAAAAAAAGGGAATTATGTCCTTGGAACCAGCCAGTTGGAGCACATTTTTACATAAGCTATTCTGAAATTTTATAAATAATATTTACCAAAAAAATAATTTTATCCACAGTTTTTTTCTGTATTCATTTTATAAATTCTTCCATTCTCATATTTCAGAAAATTTCCCAGATGAGATTAAGCCAAATTTTTTTGCTCTCTCTATTTTCTTAAAGCTTGCATAAATATTTTGCCTGTATCTCCCTTTAATTAGTTCATAATATTGTAAAATGGCAAAGAGTTTTCTCTTTCCCCGAATCAGACATGAGAACCACAGGCCAACCCTCAGCAGCTTTTCTAGGGTGTAGTACAAGCTCCAAAATCAGGGATGAACCAACAGCTTCCTCCCAGTTTATCCTGGTGGTGAAGGAAGCAACGTGTGGGATCTTAGTGGGACATGGACATTTCCAGGGCAGACTGTCACACCATGTACTTTTCTAAGGTCTAAACCAATCAATACTTGAAATACTGTCCCCAAATACGCCCTTTCCCCCCTCTTTTTGTGTTTTTATTTGCAGCCTTTTGGTCATTTGTTTGGAACTGAAGCACACAGGGACGTGTTCAGTGATGGGCCTGGAGTGTTGGGGTCATGGTTGGAGTCAACCTAAATAATGCAATGATTCTGTGGTTTTAGAATTAAACAGGATTGCACAAGGATCTTGTGGCTGAACTGGACCAAAAGTCCAGAGGCCACACCAAGGGAGGGCTCCAGAGTCAGAGCAGGGAGAACATTTCCTACAGCAGAGCTCTCAGTTCCAAGATCTCAGTAACAAACTGTCCCACCCTCGTAACTTTTGGTCCACACTCTCAGTTTTTATTCCTCACATTTCCTCGTGTCCCTGTCCTCATGCAGGAGCCACCTCCACATCCTTGACCCTCTTTCTATACCCAGCAGGTATATGTATTATATACTCTCTATATGGGTGAGGTTTCTATAACCCATTATACGGCATTTTTTTACCTTTCCTAATATTTCTACATACAACTTACCCTTTTCTTTTCCCTCTGACACTGCTTCTGAGCACTGAGTGCACTGGAGCTCGTGTACACAACTGCCCAAGACCAGGAACAACTATCCCTAAGCTGATCTCCCCACTGCCTATAATCATCAATTATTTTACACAAGAAATGCCAAGCAGCTGGAAGCTCGGGAAGAATCCGTGATGAGCCGACTTGAGAAGGATACAAGATGGATGCAAAGGGCAGGTGGCAGAAATTCCCCCATATTTTCACCATCACAGAGTTTCACATCAATCCAGTGGGGTTTTTTTTCCTGCAAGACCCAAAGCACGCCTGCTGCTTGGTCTGAGACATGAAGGATCTCGTGTCTGCTTTTATGTGTGTTAGCCCTGCTGAATTCTCCTGGCTGTGAGCACAGCTGGGCTTTAGTTCCCTCTAAAGCTGACCAAAGGCAGCAAGATTTCCAGCATCACATCCAAGGGCTTGCTCATGTGCACACCCAGACACGTACACACACCCGTATGGAAATTTTTCCCCAAAAAAACCCCAAAGTTTCCAGGTAAAAAGAAGCCTCTGAGGTTACCAACAGTGCAGGTTAATTGACATTTTTTCAGTGTCACTGCTTATGCCTTCTGGTATAAATAAGGCTGAGAGGAATAATAATTTCCCTGCCTGGCTACCCATTTCCAGAGCTGATGGTCAGTGGCAAAACATCTGGAGCTCTGTGAGAGCTCCCTTGAAAAATTAAGAAAACTCTGGATTTCTAAGAGTGTCAGCAAATCTGATACGTTTCAAACAACATTTCAAGCTCAAATAAATTACTCTTTGGAGGGGGGAAAAAAAATCCCCAAACAAAAACACTTTCTCAAGACAAAAACATTTTTCTGGAAAACATCCAAGCTTTGCATTTGCCAAAATTTGAAGTTATACTCAAGGGAGAGCAGAGTACCTTTGGCACATCTGCTGAAATGAGGAGAACTGTGTCTCTGGCTATGGTGAAGGAGGAGGAATGCAGCAACTTAAGCCTGCTTTTTGGGGTCAGGAAGCACAGAAGAAGTGATGAAAAACAGCCCAAAGCAAGAGGAGAGAGTGATTCAGTTTCTCTTCCATGAGGCTGCCTCAGAGGCTCAGGGGTGGGTGGTGGGGAAGGAAAAGTGAGGAAAGCTAGAAAGAAAAATGAACAAAAACCGAGGGTGGCTCGGCTGGTGTGTTTGGGGTGAGTTGTTCTCTTTTTTTTTCCCCTTTCCCATCTGCAATGGCTTTTGTAGAGATACCGAAATCAAGACGAGAGAAATCGGATCAAAAAGACTGAGCAGATTCCCTTGTAGCAGAAAATAACTGTTGGCACCTCTCCTAAGGTAGAGCGGGAACCACACGGTTCCCTGCTATTGTTAAAGGAGGATTTTCCTTGAAGTCCAGCTAATCCATTAAGGGAGCAGGATAGCAGGGGCAGTGGGCCAAGACCCAATGCTCTGAGAGCTCTGCAACAGCTCTGCAAAAGCAACTCAAACAAATGCCGTGGTGCCGCTGGAAGGGTTGGTGTCTTATCCCCGCACACAAGACAAAGGATTAACGCGCTTATCGGGGAGCAGCAAGTGATTCCCAGCGCCGGCGCCGCCGCACAGGCACTTATAGGCATCGCTCAGTGGGCAGCAAGGAGGAAAAAAATGAGGAGAAAAAAAAAATAAATCAATCAGCAGAAACCCTTGGGATGGCAGGAAGGGGGTGTTTGGAGGCTCCCGGAGTTGCGGGGAGCTCAGAGCCGGGCGGGAGCGGCGTGGAGGGCTCGGGCACGGCAGGGAGAGCAGGGGAGGCCAACGGGGCCTGTGGTTCATGAACCTGTCAGGCTAAAAGCCTGTTTGTGCTTAGCCAGTCTGCTGGAAGCACATCTGCTAATATCCACTAAAGAGAAAAATGGTGTAGGGAATATGTGGATGGCTTGTCCGCCTTGCTTGGGAAGCCAAGGACCAAGGACACGATATTCTGCTCGGGGAGGGGGGAAAACAAGGTGAGCGAGCCCTGAAAGTACTGAGAGAAGCTGACTAGAAAACACGAGTGTTTTCTCATCTCAGCAGGGGTACGGAGAAGGGGATAAATCCCCCCAGTCATGCTTGGCATGTTTGTGCCCCTTCAAGCCTTCCAAGAGGTCCCACATCCCTGGGCCACAGTGGCAGCGCACTTTCTTCCCACCTGGTCACCTCATATCCCTGACACCAGCACCTGGCACTGGATGGGCTGTATTTAGACGGTTTGACGAAAGCCCTTTTCAAGGAGGATGGGATGGAGTCACATGGACATGGGAGCACTTGCCCCCATTTTCCAGCTATTCCCAGTCAACAGCAAAATCCAAGTCAGAGCAGCTCCTGCAGACACCCAGGTGGACCTTCAAGGAGCCCAAACAAGGACAAAACACACTGTCCTGCTCCAGAAACATCCAGGGAAGCTACTTCCACAGCTCTTGAATAAAATGTTTTTGACAAGTGTGTAATTTCATGTTACATCAACCCCAAGATAAATGAGGATAAAAAAACCCCTAAAAGCCTACAATTAACAGCATGGAGCCTGAAGTAGC
>WEKX01013567.1:169065-226565 GCA_013390025.1 Pitta sordida | reverse complement strand
TTTACTAGCAGGTTTCATGACCATGCTGATTAAAATATTGTGACTGTCTGATCTCTGTCACTGTGAATTGGCCTTTTTCCTCCCCAGCAAGGTGCCCTCTTCAACTAATCGTATAGAATTTTCACATGCCTTTGGATAATCCCAGAGTAATTAATATAAAATTATATTCTTGAAGAAAAAAACCTAAAAAACAGCAACCCACAGTGAAGTTTGGCTTAAACCAAGAGAGGACCAGCAGTCTCTCCAAATTACCTGGGTAAATTGGAAAGCCTTCCATTGTAGTTCCACAGCTCCCCATTGGTGCAGTTCTTGTCGACTTATATATGGCTGAAAGCAAGATATCTATTTAGTCATGTTCACTAAGAGTGCTCTGCTGAAACCAAAAAGTGCCAGACTGAGAGAAAAAAGTAAGAAATGCTTCAAGAGATTTGCCCTTAAGTGCTCCAGCCCTGTTGTGTTTGATTATCCGAGTAAAGAAAGAGAGAATAGGGGTGAGAAAACTTGTTGTGGACCATGAAACAGGGAGGCAGGACAGGGGCATTTTAAGGAAGGAGTGCCTCAAATCTGGGCTCTCCAGGCACTCACAAATAATAAAACAACTGACAAAAATGTAGCAAATGTGGTGATTTTTTTTGTGACAGGACACAGGGAATGGCTTTACACTAACACAGAGTAGGTTTAGATGGGATATTGGGAAGGAATGGTTGGCTGAGGGTGGGGAGGTCCTGGCACAGGGTGCCCAGAGAAGCTGTGGCTGCCCCTGGATCCCTGGAAGTGTCCAAGGCCAGATTGGAGCAATCTGGGACAGTGGAAGGTGTCCATGTCCATGGCAGGGGGGGAAAGATGATGATTTTTAGTGTCTCATCCAACACAAACCATCCTGGGATTCTGTGTCTGCTTGTCTTTGCCTAAAATGGTTCACAATGGCAGGTCGGGTGCTAAATCAGGATTCACACTTCAAATATCACAGTGGTACCTCCTTCTCTGCTCATCAAAGCATCAAGTGGAAGGAAGCCCATATTATGGAAATGCAAAGTCAACTTTCCCACAGCACAGGCATGGACCAAACTGCCCAGCAAAGGTGCAACCGTGGGAGGCCGGGCCTTGATGTTCCCTCAGTCACAGAAACTAATGTTGGAGATGAAATATCAGGAATATCTCCTTCTCTGGAAGTATCCAAAAGCCATCTGGACACAATCCTGAGTAACACACTCCGGGATGTCCCTGGCTGAACAAGGAGGTTGGAATGCATGATCTCCAGTGGTCCNGGAGCCACCTGGGATAGTGGAAGGTGTCCCTGCCCATGGCAAGGAGTGGAACCAGATGGTTTTTAAGGTCCCTTCCAAACCAAACCCTTCTACTGCCCTAAACCTTCAGGCCTGGCCCCATACAGGGGCAGAGCTGTGCCAGGCCCCAGCGAGGACAGACCCTTTTTCTCCTCCCCACATCCCCTGGGTGCCCAGGGCACGGTGTTCCTGGATTTGCACAGCTCATGCATGGACTTCGGACATGGCCAAGGTGCTGCCACTGCCCTGTGACAGTCGGTGACCTGATACCCAAAGTGGGCCCAGGCCATTCCTGCGGATCCCTGGCTCTGAGGGGTGATGGAGACAGCGGGACACGGCGGCTCCGGCGGAGGATGCCAGGACTAATGACAGGCTGTTGTGATGCTGCTCCTGCAGCAGCGGGCAAAGATTAGGAGCCTGTCAGAAGGCATCACTGGTGGCTTGGGGAGCTCTTTCTGAAGTCAGTCTGAATTAATAAATAAAGACAAGCTCCCTCTTACAGCTCTTTTATGGTGGGGATGGGTCTGCATGAAAATCAGCCGGAAAGGGAACAACTTTGGATTATTAATGGTCACTTTTGTTTAACAAATGTTTTTTGTATAACCACCTTGTGCATCCTGCAGAGGAAAGATGTTCAATTATTAAACTGAGCATTAAATTATTTCTTTCTTTCATTTGTTTTCCCAAACTAAAGAGATTGTATGTAGAAAAAATCACCATTCTTCAGGTTTTTATTCTGTGTTTTTACTAGCAGGTTTCATGACCATGCTGATTAAAATATTGTGACTGTCTGATCTCTGTCACTGTGAATTGGCCTTTTTCCTCCCCAGCAAGGTGCCCTCTTCAACTAATCGTATAGAATTTTCACATGCCTTTGGATAATCCCAGAGTAATTAATATAAAATTATATTCTTGAAGAAAAAAACCTAAAAAACAGCAACCCACAGTGAAGTTTGGCTTAAACCAAGAGAGGACCAGCAGTCTCTCCAAATTACCTGGGTAAATTGGAAAGCCTTCCATTGTAGTTCCACAGCTCCCCATTGGTGCAGTTCTTGTCGACTTATATATGGCTGAAAGCAAGATATCTATTTAGTCATGTTCACTAAGAGTGCTCTGCTGAAACCAAAAAGTGCCAGACTGAGAGAAAAAAGTAAGAAATGCTTCAAGAGATTTGCCCTTAAGTGCTCCAGCCCTGTTGTGTTTGATTATCCGAGTAAAGAAAGAGAGAATAGGGGTGAGAAAACTTGTTGTGGACCATGAAACAGGGAGGCAGGACAGGGGCATTTTAAGGAAGGAGTGCCTCAAATCTGGGCTCTCCAGGCACTCACAAATAATAAAACAACTGACAAAAATGTAGCAAATGTGGTGATTTTTTTTGTGACAGGACACAGGGAATGGCTTTACACTAACACAGAGTAGGTTTAGATGGGATATTGGGAAGGAATGGTTGGCTGAGGGTGGGGAGGTCCTGGCACAGGGTGCCCAGAGAAGCTGTGGCTGCCCCTGGATCCCTGGAAGTGTCCAAGGCCAGATTGGAGCAATCTGGGACAGTGGAAGGTGTCCATGTCCATGGCAGGGGGGGAAAGATGATGATTTTTAGTGTCTCATCCAACACAAACCATCCTGGGATTCTGTGTCTGCTTGTCTTTGCCTAAAATGGTTCACAATGGCAGGTCGGGTGCTAAATCAGGATTCACACTTCAAATATCACAGTGGTACCTCCTTCTCTGCTCATCAAAGCATCAAGTGGAAGGAAGCCCATATTATGGAAATGCAAAGTCAACTTTCCCACAGCACAGGCATGGACCAAACTGCCCAGCAAAGGTGCAACCGTGGGAGGCCGGGCCTTGATGTTCCCTCAGTCACAGAAACTAATGTTGGAGATGAAATATCAGGAATATCTCCTTCTCTGGAAGTATCCAAAAGCCATCTGGACACAATCCTGAGTAACACACTCCGGGATGTCCCTGGCTGAACAAGGAGGTTGGAATGCATGATCTCCAGTGGTCCCTTCCAACCTCACCCATTCTGTGTGATTCAATGAAAATACTCCCCAAATTTATGAATATATGAACATTCATCTCCTGAGGGAATTCCACACTTCCCTACTGGAGGTGGCTGCACCCAAAACTTCTGGGGTATATGGGGGTTTTGCCATTAATCCCATAAATCTCAGGCCAGGTCTACCTTCAGCTGCTGCAGGACACTCACTGTTTTGTGAGTCTCTCCAGCCCAGCTGAGCACTCTTTCACTTGGATAATTAATTCAAAATTAAATATTAAATATTAATAAATAGAGCTCAGGTAATAAATTGCATATACTAATTTAATTAAAAATAGATTATAGCATATTTTACANGGAGCCACCTGGGATAGTGGAAGGTGTCCCTGCCCATGGCAAGGAGTGGAACCAGATGGTTTTTAAGGTCCCTTCCAAACCAAACCCTTCTACTGCCCTAAACCTTCAGGTCTGGCCCCATACAGGGGCAGAGCTGTGCCAGGCCCCAGCGAGGACAGACCCTTTTTCTCCTCCCCACCATCCCCTGGGTGCCCAGGGCACAGTGTTCCTGAATTTGCACAGCTCATGTGTGGACTCGGGACACGGCCAAGGTGCTGCCACTGCTCTGTGACTGTCGGTGACCTGAGACCCAAAGTGGGCCCAGGCCATTCCTGCGGGTCCCTGGCTCTGAGGGGTGATGGAGACAGCGGGACACGGCGGCTCCGGCGGAGGATGCCAGGACTAATGACAGGCTGTTGTGATGCTGCTCCTGCAGCAGCGGGCAAAGATTAGGAGCCTGTCAGAAGGCATCACTGGTGGCTTGGGGAGCTCTTTCTGAAGTCAGTCTGAATTAATAAATAAAGACAAGCTCCCTCTTACAGCTCTTTTATGGTGGGGATGGGTCTGCATGAAAATCAGCCGGAAAGGGAACAACTTTGGATTATTAATGGTCACTTTTGTTTAACAAATGTTTTTTGTATAACCACCTTGTGCATCCTGCAGAGGAAAGATGTTCAATTATTAAACTGAGCATTAAATTATTTCTTTCTTTCATTTGTTTTCCCAAACTAAAGAGATTGTATGTAGAAAAAATCACCATTCTTCAGGTTTTTATTCTGTGTTTTTACTAGCAGGTTTCATGACCATGCTGATTAAAATATTGTGACTGTCTGATCTCTGTCACTGTGAATTGGCCTTTTTCCTCCCCAGCAAGGTGCCCTCTTCAACTAATCGTATAGAATTTTCACATGCCTTTGGATAATCCCAGAGTAATTAATATAAAATTATATTCTTGAAGAAAAAAACCTAAAAAACAGCAACCCACAGTGAAGTTTGGCTTAAACCAAGAGAGGACCAGCAGTCTCTCCAAATTACCTGGGTAAATTGGAAAGCCTTCCATTGTAGTTCCACAGCTCCCCATTGGTGCAGTTCTTGTCGACTTATATATGGCTGAAAGCAAGATATCTATTTAGTCATGTTCACTAAGAGTGCTCTGCTGAAACCAAAAAGTGCCAGACTGAGAGAAAAAAGTAAGAAATGCTTCAAGAGATTTGCCCTTAAGTGCTCCAGCCCTGTTGTGTTTGATTATCCGAGTAAAGAAAGAGAGAATAGGGGTGAGAAAACTTGTTGTGGACCATGAAACAGGGAGGCAGGACAGGGGCATTTTAAGGAAGGAGTGCCTCAAATCTGGGCTCTCCAGGCACTCACAAATAATAAAACAACTGACAAAAATGTAGCAAATGTGGTGATTTTTTTTGTGACAGGACACAGGGAATGGCTTTACACTAACACAGAGTAGGTTTAGATGGGATATCAGGAAGGAATGGTTGGCTGAGGGTGGGGAGGTCCTGGCACAGGGTGCCCAGAGAAGCTGTGGCTGCCCCTGGATCCCTGGAAGTGTCCAAGGCCAGATTGGAGCAATCTGGGACAGTGGAAGGTGTCCATGTCCATGGCAGGGGGGGAAAGATGATGATTTTTAGTGTCTCATCCAACACAAACCATCCTGGGATTCTGTGTCTGCTTGTCTTTGCCTAAAATGGTTCACAATGGCAGGTCGGGTGCTAAATCAGGATTCACACTTCAAATATCACAGTGGTACCTCCTTCTCTGCTCATCAAAGCATCAAGTGGAAGGAAGCCCATATTATGGAAATGCAAAGTCAACTTTCCCACAGCACAGGCATGGACCAAACTGCCCAGCAAAGGTGCAACCGTGGGAGGCCGGGCCTTGATGTTCCCTCAGTCACAGAAACTAATGTTGGAGATGAAATATCAGGAATATCTCCTTCTCTGGAAGTATCCAAAAGCCATCTGGACACAATCCTGAGTAACACACTCCGGGATGTCCCTGGCTGAACAAGGAGGTTGGAATGCATGATCTCCAGTGGTCCCTTCCAACCTCACCCATTCTGTGTGATTCAATGAAAATACTCCCCAAATTTATGAATATATGAACATTCATCTCCTGAGGGAATTCCACACTTCCCTACTGGAGGTGGCTGCACCCAAAACTTCTGGGGTATATGGGGGTTTTGCCATTAATCCCATAAATCTCAGGCCAGGTCTACCTTCAGCTGCTGCAGGACACTCACTGTTTTGTGAGTCTCTCCAGCCCAGCTGAGCACTCTTTCACTTGGATAATTAATTCAAAATTAAATATTAAATATTAATAAATAGAGCTCAGGTAATAAATTGCATATACTAATTTAATTAAAAATAGATTATAGCATATTTTACAAATGGGACATTTTTGTAAGGAAATATAATGGACTTGTTATGTTTCTACTTTATCCTAAGAATGAGCAAGCTTCTTGTACATTTAGTCATTATTGTCTCATTAAATTTTTAAAAATCTCTATTTTAACTGTCAAGTATTTGACAGACTGCTAGAAAAACCTGACACTTAAGTTTCAATTTTACTAAATGCATTTTTAATGAAGATTTTTGCATCTTACTTTATTATCTATAATCATCTTGAAGGGGAAAAAAAATGGGAGAATAAATGGGAAAATAAAATTCAACAAAACATCCATACCTGGGCAAAGAATTCAGTTGAGTAGTTCGTTTGAGATGTCCCAGGCAGCATCTGGGCTTTGTTGGGCCAGGCACAGAGTCCACCTGGGCTTGTTCAGCAAAACCCACAAATCTGTGAGACTTCAGTGAGACCTTCCCATAAACAAGTCAGCAGGTGCTGATGCTGAAAGAGTTGGAGTCAGGGAATGGCTTTAAATAAAAGAGGAGCCCGAGAGGTGGAATTTTCACAGCAGGACTGACATTTGTGGAATCTCCCTCTCTGGAGACATTCCAAACCCACTTTTACGTGTTCCTGTGTCACCTAATTCAGAATCACAGAATATTCTGTGAAGGGACACTCAAGGATCAAGTCCAACTCCAGGTGACTCTGCTTTGGCAGGAGGGTTGGACTGGATGGTCTCCAGAGATCCCTTATTCTGGAATTCTGTGAGAATCTCACAAATATGACCTGAAGCATCTTGTCTTTCCAAGAGCTGGTTTTGGTACGAAATGGGTGCAAAAAGGATAATTTCCACAATGACCCCCTAAGCCTGTGACAGAGCAATGCCACCTCTCCTCTACCTGCCCAGAGAGGGAATTTCCCCTTCCTGAGAAGGGACAGGCATGGAAAACAGCATGGGAACGTGAAAAGCACCTTGGAGACAGATTTAGTTCAGGATGACACTGGGCCCCTTCCGGCTCGGAGTGGCCTGCTAGACTGTGAGGGATCTAGGTTGGTGTTATGCTCTGGGATGTGCTCTCGGTCTCTGTACGGGTGTTAGATGGTGAGTTGGACTAGATGATCCTTGTGGGTCCCTTCCAACTCATAATATTCTGTGATTCTGTGTGATTCTGTGATGCCGAGGAAAGGCAGAGATTCCACCCTGCACCAACAATTCCCAGGCACCTGGGAGCAGCACAAACCACGGCAAGAGGAGGATCAGAGAGCCAGAAACAGCTGCGAGTGGACAGAAGTGATAAAAGCAAAGTAGCACAATGACTTCACAATGACGGCTGCACAAAACAAGAGTAATTTATACACCGAGGGGTGGAACTGGCCTTGTAACGGGAAAAGCAATTAGCAGGAATATGCAGAGGGAGGAGGCGGCCCTCTTTTATGTCACAGCCTTGCTGTCACTCGCCCTCCTCGCTTATATACTGCTCCTGGCAAGGCTGCCCTGGTGAGGAAGGGATGTGCTGCCAGTGGGGTGGGAGCCTTGCTGCTTAAAGTTCAGGCACTGTGTTCCTTTTGTTCATTTCATTTTGTGAGCCTTGTGCCTTTGTTAATGCTTTCTCATTAACGCCTCTGTGATCAGAAGATTCTAAGTTGTTAAAAGTGACCAAGTGGGAGGGTTTTCCCTCAAAACAAGAATAATCACTGAGTTAATTCTCTGCAAAACCGAGCTCGTGCCTTCCTCCACAGCACAAAAACCTCTGTGCTTTTTATTCCAATTTTTCATGAGGAAATGCCTCCACATGGCCAAGAGTTTCTATGTTTTTTTCCCCCAGTTTATAGCGGAGTTTAACCAGGCTACAAGCAGCAGAGGAAAATGTGGAAAACTACAGGGAGAACAATTTGGAGGGAAAGGGTTTGCACATCACACCGTCACCAAGGGAAATGCAATTGATTCACTAACAAGTTAAATGGATTTTATGTACCTGTTTGCCACGTGTTAAATACCTGGCAACCCATGAGGACACTTCTCCTCCTTAAGGGAGGGAGAGTCACACCCTAAAGAAAGACACAAACAAATATTTTATAATGTTTTAATGTGAAATACATGTTGTTCCAAGTTAACCACAGGCCACTGATGCCAACAGAGGACCTGTTGCCCTTCTTGACGGTCTCTCTGATGGCGTGGCCCTGTCCCCTCATTCCTCCTTTCCCTCCCTCCACCCCTCTTTTCTCCATTACCTGTGCCCTGCAGAACTGAGGTCCATGTTCCTGACACACAGCCAGGGTTTGAACTTTGCAGACAGAAAACAGGTCAGAGATTTCTACTTAAATTGAAAGTTCAGTCTAGAAGAGGTTCTCACACTGCAGTGACAAAAACCTCACCTCACTCCTCAATATCAAGATAATCCTGGTACGATTCCAAGCTTTACTCCTGTCCAGTTTGAAAGCTGCCAAGTTTCCCCATCACTTGCCTTTGCTCTTGGTTCATGTTGCCAATGCCAGAGGACTCCCTCTCCACAAACTTCTCAGCAGGAACAGAGTCAGCACATTGCTGAAGTGTTTAACAGCCCATCTGCATGTGGAGACGTGGTGTTCAAAAGGCAAACCCCAGGGACTGAGGGAAGGATTTATAAGAGCGTCATATGGTCACCGGAATGGTTTGGGATTTCACCTCAAGCCCAGCTTTCCAAGGAAAGAAGTTATGCCCAGAACCCACCAACACATCCTCATTAATGCACAGAAGAAAATGAGTTTACTGATAAATTCCCACTGATTTAGGGCTGTGGTGGGGACAGATCATTCCACCACACAATCCACAGCAGCAAAGAGGAAGAAGGGAACGAGAAAGGAAAGGGCCTTTTCCTGAACTCTGTGTCTCTCCCTAATCATAAAACACTTCTGTGAAGGAGCACCACGAGATCTCTTTTCCCACATCCCAGTCATTGCATTTACACCTTAACATTCAACCTCCACTATTCTGAAAAACTACTTTTTGTTCTTATTCAGACTTTTCTGAGCACACTTGTATCATATTTGTCCTTGCTATGAGCTTCCAAATAAAACAAGAGATAGAGATGCACTGAAGCGTCACCTAAAATAGGATATAGAGACATCCCAGGAAGGCAAGGAGAGCAATCACCCAGAGCTGTTCCAAATAACTTCCTTTCCTTAAGAATCACCATTTCCAAGAGAGCCCTTCACACCTATGAGCATCTGTAAACATTTGCACCGTATAACCCAACCCCTCAAAAACAGACTCACCACTCTCTGTGTTTGATTCCTACCTCTGCCCATGTGTTTTGCTGAAGCCCTGGTCACATGCCAGCACCCATCTGTGTAAAGATGCAATTTTTCTAGCTGAATTGCACATCCACATCCACCACTCAACCACAGAAAGATCATGTAAATAATGGAAGCTGACAGCATAAGTAATTTTTTTCATGTATCAGACGCCATGGTTGGCTGCTGAACTGTGAGATCTGCTGTTTTTAGACTGCGCTAAGTTCTCCCCTTTCACCCCTGAAGATTCGAGACTAAAGGCTGAATCTTGAAGCACATGCTTCAGATGTTTTTCTTATCACACAGCTCAGCCAACACTTGTTCACATCCTACGACCTTTCCCTACACCGAGCTGCATCTTTCTTCTACCTTTCGAGGCTGCTCATTGAAACGGTCACTGGTGTCACTGGAAACACAGGAAGTGACCATCACAAACCACGTGGTTCCCCAGTGAGTTAATGGAGGAGTGGACAAGAAGTCACTAAGCCCTGAAAGAAGGAGTGAGGCAAAGCTCAGCACCACAGAGCTTTTAGCGTTTCCATTTGCTGACGGTCCCGTTAAGTGGAGAAATCCTTCCTGCAAAGAGGAGAAATGAAAGATGGAGAGCCCGAGCACAGGGAGGAGGAGCACCAGGCAAGACAGTGCCAGGTCTATAACACAATGGCCTGTGTAATTGGTTCTTTGGAAGTTTCTAATCACTTTTGGGAAGATCAAGTGGAAGTGACAAGTGAGGCTATCGGAACAGTGACTCCGTACAATGATGGCACATGGGACCTGCACCGGTTTGTGCGGTAACATTAATTGTTTGGGGGCTTCCTTTAAGCACAAAACATATCTGAAGGGTTGCTGTTAAAACAAAGATCCTCCCTCCTGGCATAAATTATATGGTCAGTGTTTCAGATCTCACACAAATCATTTGCCTGTGAAAATGTTATCAAAATATGAGCTATCCCTTTCAAATATATTTTAACCAATGTTAATGTATTTTCACATGTCATCAGTTGACAGCTCCACCATCGTCGCTCGTCAGCCACCAGGGACATTTACATGCATTTGAATTCACCCTGCCAAGCACAGGCAGCCCAGACTGACAGCCCATTTAACTGGGTGATAAGTTAATCTGTACAACATTTGATAGATTTCTGTCTTTTACCTAAGCCATAGTTTGAGAGGATGATTCAGCGGCAGGATTTGCAAACCGGTCGTGCCTCCATGTTCGGTCTCGGTGGGAGGTGTTGTATTTCTTCATGAATAATGCTGATCTCCACCCAAGCTGGCCACACCAAGCTAAACTAAATACCATCCCAAACCCACCAGGATTGACGGTTTCCAGACTTTTCCTTCTACAAGTGCAACCTTCCCAATAAAGCTCAGGTTAATTATGGAATCGGGGATGGCTTACAAGGCTGTCCAATGATCTCAGTCTCCCATCTCTTCACATCTGCTCCTGAGGACTTCCCTATTTCCCAGGGTCCTCAAACAGCATGGAATAACTATTCTTTTTTATTGGCTCCTGGGCCATGTTCACCCTGTTCTGCATCTCAGCACAATGTGATGTGGTCATTGCACATCACAGCAGCTAAAACGCAGCAAAAAAACATTTGCCAAAAGTCACCCACAGACCCCCAAACACGCACATCCCTCTGATGCTCCCAGTTGTCTTCAAGCAACTGGACACCATGAGGTTTAGACACATCCCTCGCATTGCCAGAATTTTTCATTAAAAAATCCCCTACCTCCAACAAGAACTTGTGTTTCCTCACAGTGACTACAATTACTGCAATATCAGTGATATTCATTTACAAGGCCACCCAAACAGGGGTCTCAAGGCTTCTCCTGGGGTTGTAGATTTAACCACAACAAAATGCAGAGGGTATTTTGATGTTCGGAAATGCCCAGAAGGAGATTTCTATTTGCTTTCTCTCCCACAGTACATTACCAAAGCCAGGAGCCTCAGTAGTCAGCAAGCCATTATTTATTTATTCAAAACATCTTTCATTTCCTGAGCTGCAGCGTGTTATTTACAGGGCACACACTGTGTTGTTACATGAAGTAAATTTCAACGGGCAGATTAAGCTCAGGATACTTCACCCGCGATGATATATCCTGATAATGACCATTTTCAAAGAGTTGCTAAAATGTAAGTAAATATCTCCCTGCTTTTAGGAGGAAATGCTCAGAAAGGGCGGCCAGGGCAACAGAGATGCTGCCGCCATAGGCAGAGGAGTTTGATGAATTAAATTTCATGGATAGACCCTCTATTCCAAAGTTGATGGAGAGCTACAAAAAGCTTTGGAAACAGAAGAGATAAATCTGCACGGAGGCTTTTGTTCAGATGCAATTTCAAATAAAGGCAACCCATTTGCAGCATTTGAAAAGGATCATTTCCTCATCAGGGCAGAGGTACAGGCTTAAAATATTAATTAAATAGAACTCAGGTCTGCTTAAATATTGAAAGCAGATGCCAAGAAACGAAATATATTGAACCTAAAAGTAAGTTAAAGTAGAAATACCCATGGGCAAGTTCCAGTGGGGAAATGTAGGTCAGGATCCTACTCCTCCAAATGCATCCCCCATAATGTTCCCCCCCTAATGTATGGAATATTAGTTTTACAGAAAATGGGATTTTATGCATCTTTTATGTCTATAAAACCTCAATGTGAGCAACCAAACTTTAACCCCTCTCCAGTATTGTCACAAGTCCTTCTCGGTCTTTGCAGATGATACAAAAGCTGATCTGATAAAACACTTCTATAAACTCTAATAATTGCCTGAAAAATGAGAAGATTCACCAGTTTATCTCAAGGCAAACAGATGGTGGACATCGAATTGTCATAACACTCCTCAAAAATCACATTTTTGTCTCTGTGATGTACACCTGGAGTTGCTCACTAGGCCGAAAGTAGCCGTGGAAGGGCACAACAACAACCTGTGAATTCATGTAGCGCAACAGAAAAACAGGGATTTAGCATCCAAGCGGTGGTAATTATGGTAAATTTAGGAAACCCTCTGTGTTCAGAGGCCCCTCAAAACCCCTCCTGTGTGAGCACCATGAGCAAGGCTGGGCAGACCCAGGCCTGGAGTGGTTGGAACACCTTCACTGTACATCAGGAGAGAAATGTATCTTAGAGAAAACCACCTCCTCTTTACTGGATTTGTACCAGCTCCTCTTTACTGGACTTTTAGAAGCAGATGGAAGGAAAAGGAAACCTTTATTATTATTATTATTATTTTTACTTCTACTCTAGGAGCAATGAGTAGATCCTGGGCTCTTCCTAAGTAGATTCATTCAAGTCTCAGGAAACCACTGGTGTTACTGGTGTGAAACTCCAAATCTGAGCCCTCCTGACTGCAAGAGCGATGCCGGGCAACGCAGTTCGTTTGCCTGAGCTTTAATTTCTCCTCCTCAAAAGAAAGAGGAATCCCTGCTCTCTCCTCCAACCTTCAGCTCTGAAGGTTCCTACAGATACACGAGGCCTCGCACAAAGGGACCCAGATGCTGTTTTAATGGAAATAATTTAACATGGACTAAATAGCCATGATATCAGGGGTGTGAAAAGCCGAGGGGAGCGTTATTAGGAAGACAGGGGGTGGTGTGATGGATAATGAGGTGCCTACAGGGGAGGGAATAGGAGGAGGGCCAGGGACAAAGGGTTTGTGCCTGGAGCAGGCTCAGCCCTGGGAGGGAGGCAGAGGGGAGAGCCAAGGCTGCAGCCAAGGACTGGAGGGGGATTCCGAGCTGCTTTTCAGGGCTTGGGATTCACTGGGATGTTTCATTACCATTCCTTTGTCCTGGGAAAACCCTTGGCACTGGCTGCACACGGCATTAGCTGCAGGAGCAGCAGCAGGACCAGCGAGTGGAGCTGCTCCCCCTTCACTCCCACGGCCACTTCACACCATGGAGTCAGCTGAGGACAAAGCGGGACCCCCTTTTATTCCTCACTCGAAGTGACACACAGTGACAAACGCAAAACAAAACCCCCTCAAAGAAACCCACAGAGCCTTCTATTCAGCGGGAGGTTTCATTACTGTCAACTGCAAATCAATAATTAGGATTTTTACTAAAACCAGTAAACTTTTTCCAGCTTATTTTAACTTATTTCAGACCTTATTTATTTGGGGTAATAATCAATTTATCGTCTTTTTGGTCCCCCAACATGTGTGTGCACTGGAGAATGTGTGGGCATAGTCTGTGTTTTCTGCACCCAGCATTCCCATCATGAGTGACACATTTATCTATTCCACAGCCAAAACTGCAACATTAAACACTATAATTGTAATTTCCTGGCCACAAGACCAGATTTTCCCCTTCTGCCTTGACCAGGGGGTCAACACTGATGTTCAACACTTCATCTAAAGTGTTTGGCAGCAACTACTGCAGGGGAAAAAAAATAAAATTCCGTTCTGCAGGATTTTCAGCAAGAAAAAAGTGAAAATAGATATAGAATAGAGATATTTTTAAAAAGGGATGTCAATTTGTGCGAAAAACACAAAGGGGTTTTTTAGATAAATAAAACTTCACTCCTCTGAACAAGAAAGCAAAATAGTTTCCAAATGTTTTCTTCCTTCTTTCTTTAAGCCTATTATGAGCAACCACGATGTAAATTTAAGATACGAATATACACACACAGTGGACATTTTAAATACTTTTTTAAATTAATACCTTGAAATTCAGAGGGGAAGGAAAGAGGCAGACGGAGACAATCCTGAAACCTCTTTCCCATCAAACAAAACTCCGTAAATCTTTCCTTGCAAGCCAGGGAACATGAGCCGTGTGCTCCCACGTGGATACCCAAGGCTGGCTCCCCCCTGGATGGTAACCACGGGCAAGAATTCCGGGTCCTCTCCCATATGGCACAGCAGCCCCCAGGTAGCAGAAGGGGACGTGGAAAATCCAGGCTGACTTTAAAGCACATGAAGCATAGAAGGGTCAAACTGTGCCTCATCTGCTCCAGGAGCAAACCCTACCAAACCACGAGCCCTGGCATCTGCAATCCAGAGCATCATTTGGCACAGTTTAAAATTCTCAAGTAATTTTCAGTGAGGGGGGGGGGTGTTTATTATTTCCCCCCCCCCATCCCTCCCCCTTCCAGTGCCACATGGTGATTTTTGTCCTTCGGAGAGCCAAAGGCAAATACAGGCATGCTCAACATACATTGTCAGAGGGAGAGGTTTCCTAGCAACAATGCTGGTATGAATGGAGCCCAAGTTTCCTTCCCAATCCCTTATGTGACATTAGAGCAATTTGTAACACACAGGGAAAGGGAAAAGTAGGATCTAAGAAATCTGGTTATGCGCCGTTACCCAAATCAGCAGATCAGTTTGTCAAGTTTTGCTGGCACCACAATCACCAAGTGCTTTGAAGGATAAAGTATGGTCAGAAAGGAAAGAAATCCCAGAGTCTGTTCCCATCCTCTCTCCCAGAACGATTCCCTCCCCCTGGGCCTGCAAGCTCTGGCCCCAGCCCAAGGCACAGCGGGTAAGGATGATGTCCCCAGCAAGGAGGAGCAAACAGACTCTGCTGCTGTGCTCCACTTCTCAAATCACCATAAAAGCCTCTGCTCTAACCAGATAAAACTTCAGGCAAATGCCCCTAGTCCAAGCTCCAAGCCTGGAGGGGTATTTGGGATGAAATGGGCGCTCAGCATCTCCCACACAAGGCTGATTCCAGGACAGCTCCCACATTCCAAAAGCAGAGGGTGGTGGAAACAGGAGGAAACAACATTAAAGCAGGGGAGAACAGGGGAAAACACTGGGGAAAACCAGAACTAACTCCTGGGTGCTTCCCACCAGCAGCTGTTCCATCTGGGTATTTTCACCCTACTGCCTTCCTGCACAAACTCACCCACATTGCACGATAACATGGGAAATCATGGCTTTCTATCTTTGATGGCATGAAACATCACTTTTTTATTGTTCCTTTTTCTTTTCTTTCCTCCCCCTCTCCCAATCAGACTCCCCAGAAAGGCAAAGATGGTCCTTCCCCACAAAGAGCCTCACTGAATCCCAGAACAGCTTGGTTTGGAAAGGACCCTGAAGATCACCTTAATCCAACTCTCTTCCAAGGGCAGGGACACCTTCCACTATCCCAGGTTGCTCCAAGCCCTTTCCAACACGCCCTTGGACACTTCCAGGGATGGGGCAGCCACACATGTCCCCAGCCTCTGTTTTTAATTAGTGATGTGTGATAGGTTCCTAAATTAATCCTCTCTTTTCCAAAGCAGGAGCCAAAGTGCTTAACTCAGAGAGCAATTTTAAAGGCCCAGAGTTTCAGGGTTTGAATGTTGCATATTATGTCTAACAAGGGAACAATGACCCCTCTTACCGTGAGTAGGCCCAAGCCTCCCATATCCCAAATCTCATTGTGTGATGCCAGCAATAACTCGGGGAGGGAACACCCCGCATTTGCCATCTCTAGAAACGGCTTTTGGAGGTTGTAGCTTATTGTGAGCCCTGGAACTGCAGGATGTTCATTTACAGGGCACCATGTGAGACATCTGCTCAGCCTGGCTTTAACTAAAACAGGATTTATCACTGGCAAATCAGTTTGGTGGGTCAGGAACTGGTTTTATGACAGTTTGAGTGTTTGGCCAACACTCGCTCTTAGTTTGATTTTTGCACCTTCTCCCAAGCACTCTGACAAAGAGGCCATGATCAATCACCAAGGAGATGCACAGCTAGAAGTGATTAAATCAAATTAAAACAGTTATCTGAGTAGTGGTGATGCTTTTAACAGATGAGTTTTGAAGTGTCTTCTATGAATTTAGTGGGCAGTAAGAAGTCACCAGGAATATTGCCGGGCTGAGACCTGGCCCAACACACCGTGAGCTTGGCAAGATGGGTCATGGGAACACCACCCCTCCCTGTCCATTTAGGCTGCTGGGCCTAAATTTGCTGCTAAACCATGTGGAAATCTTGGAAAATAACCAGAAATACGTCTAGAAGGTTTGAATTTCATCTTTTCCGTGTAAGTTATGGCCACGCTCTTCTTTGGGTGAATTTTTGCATGTGATAAGAAGGGACACCAGCCCTGCTAAGGGACACAAACTGGACGGAACCCTGGCATGTGCCAAACCCAACCAGATGTGAGCCAAGATCATGTGAAAGAGCACAGCTCCAGCACCCCAATAAAAGCAATATGCATCAACTCAGGGCTATTTTCTCCCACTTAGAAAATCTCCCACTTAAACAAATAATTATCTAAATGCATCCAAGAAATCTAAACATTTACTTTAATAAAACATTTACGTTCGTTACCAGGGGAAGATCTTGCAAACAACTCTGAATAAGTGAATTTAGCTGAACTTGTGAGCTGTGCAGGCTAATGACTGTGCTGACCAGCTTCAAAACCGTATTAAGACTTCTGATTATTTATTATAAAATGCCTGCACAGAGGGAGAGACCTAATTGTCTGATGAAGATCCCAACCCCTGTGGGTATCACAGCACACTGTACCTGTAAGAGTCAGGGCTCATTAGCCTAATCACAAAGAATAATACTGGGAGCAGAGCTCTGCAAAGCTACTGATTTTTCACATCCTACGAGTTTCACAGAAACACCCCTTTCCCCCCAGTTTGGTGGGGTTCTTTTTCTTCTCTTCCTAAGCTGGCAGCTGAAAGCCGTCCCCCTCCAGCCTTCACCACAGACATCAGCAACCCCAGGCTCCACGGGGCCAGAACATTCAGCATCTCCTGCAGTCCCTGATTAATCATATCCATCCCCTCCCCATGTGTGGGGCCACAAAGCCAGAGCAGAGGAGGGTGGTCAGCAGATGTGTGGGTGGTGGGGCTGGGGAGGGAGCTTTTCCTTGGCATTAATCTCGTACAGATAGGCACTGGTGCAGCAGGGATAGTTTTTGGGGTTTTTTTTCCAGTGCCTGTAATATGTCTCACTGATGAGAAGCTTCCCCGTTAGGCTGCTTTGGAATGCAGATACAAATCCATTCAGCTGGAATCCCTGTGCCTTGTTATTACCTTAAAAGTCTCAAGTGTGGATGCATCCAGGATGGGATTTGTACCTGCATGTTGAATTGTCCTGCTGCTCTTCTCTGCTGTCCCCTTTCCCTTTTTCCTTACCCCTGTTCTCTTTCCTCCATGAGGCAACTCTGGTGACAGTGAGTTTCCATAAAGAGAAATATTACAAGGTTTGTCTATAAGGTTATCCATATCTCTGTAGAAAACATCACAACACTGCATTTTGCATCCTTTCCCTCCACTGATTTATACCTTATAAATAAGAAAACCCTTATTTGCTCGTCAAAGCCATCTGACCATCAATGAAAGGTCTCACCCTTACACCAGATTTTAATCTTGCTTTTTAAATGAGGCAAAAACTGGAGGCCTAGTTTTAAACAGCACAAATGACAGACTTCCTGAAGAAATTACAGGTCTTTAAAGATCATCCTGTCAGCAAGTCACTCTGGACAGCCCACCCAAACTTCATCCTGGTCTCCTCACGTTGCTTTCAGGGATGGCCAATCTTCTGGACAGTCAGTCTTTCTTTTACAACTGCACCTCTCAAGTATCACCCAACTATTTTCACTGCTTGTCCCAAGCTTCAGCTCCTTCCTGGCTGTTTTCTGAAGAGCTTCAGGCTGAACTTGTCCAAACTTCAGGCTCAGCTTCTTTTTTTATCCACTTTTTTTAACCTCCATCTTTGGTCTAGTTGCATTTGCCATCCATTATTTCTTTTAATATACAAACCCTATAGAAGCTGTGAGGCAATTCCTAGCTCCAGGTGCTAACCAAACCCATCCAACCTGGATGTGGATCTCCGCATTCTCCCTTTCCACTCAGAATACAGCAGGAAAAGGTTAGGTTAATGAAAAACACCCACAAAACCGAGCAACTAGTCCCTGGGAGGATTTGGTTCGGTGCTCCTCAGGTCCCTCAGATCAAAAAGAAGGCTCCAGACTCCATCATCTCATTTTGCCACCTTCAGAGGCTTCTTACCAAACTTGATTCCATCCCAAAATCCTAAAAACCTGAATCAGCCAGGGGTCCCAGAAGGCACACACCCACCAAGGGATCCCTGAGCCTGTCATCACACTCACACCACAATCATCCCGTGGGAACTGGTGTGAAATCTTCACTGACCAAAAGAGGCCACAGCTGGAAAATACCTTCCTTTCAAAATTTGACTAAACCAGACCAACTTAAAAGAAGGTATTTGACTTTACCAGTGGTAAATTAATTTTACATGGAGCCCAAATGCCTGTTATGAATGAGAACAAGTGTTCAAAGGCTTTAAAATTAATAAACATGGATTGAGAAATCTTGGAAAAAACAAAGCTAAGGAACATGTTTAGCCTGATTTTAGAGCATTTTTGTGCCCCTGAAGCTTTCTGGAATTCACAGGGACATGTGAGATGTTTATTCTCCAGGCCACAGAGATGAGAAGTAAAGTCATGCAGATGTCACAAGAACTCGATCCAGAACGTTTTAATATTAACTGAAGGTTCCTATGAGCTTGGTAGGATCCATTTGGGCTGAGCTGAGAGAATGAAAACCAATAAATGATCCTTCTAATGGCTTTAAGGAGCAACCTTTTCCTCCAGGTACAGTAGTTGTGCCCATCAGGCAGAATTCCAAGACATTGATGGATCCGCCTTCAGAGAGGATCCAGGACCTGCCCTGGGCTGCCTCACAATGTGCCCAGGGAGGGCAGACCCCTGGACACGAGGTGGCTTTTCCACATCAGTCCAACACTATCCCATCCTCCCAGCATGGAGAAAGTCAGCCCAGGGCCCTGTTTTCTGGAAGAGCTACTGCAAATGTTGTGGATTATGGGTCCTGCTGTTTCTCAAACACTCATTTCCAAGCACCACTGGATGTGCAAAGCAAGGGGAGGAGCTGAGGAGTCTCTGAGGGCACATGCAACATGTTCCCTGCACTTTGAGGGCAGGCTGGAAACCCAGCCCTTGGAGACGCCAGGAGAATTTCCCTCTACATCCTTCCAGCACAAGGGGGACCTCATAAATGCTGTTTAACTCCCAGTTAATCCTCCACAACGCTGCTGGTCCACTTAAATCCACAAAAATGAAGATGTGTGAAACTATAAACCCAGAGTTCCTTGGCTGGTGGCAGCGTTGGAAAGGGTTCAGAGGGACCATGTGGTTTTTAAGTTATGTTTTCAGACCCTGCGCTTGGTGTTCCCTGCTAATGGAGGGAACCAGCCTGACCTCCCTGGAAGCTTTTGTACAGACTCTCTGTGCTCTTGCCCTTCCACTGAGTGGTTTGGCACCACAAATCTGACACCCCGAGAGCCAAATGGATCCCTCACTATGTGCACAGCCACTGTTGTTTCCTTTGACTCGCTCCAGAGCTCCCAAGGGCTCTGTGCTACTGCCAAGAGCCCATGACATCACTTACAGTATTAATAGTGACAATATATTCACAGATGGATGGACAGATGGACACTTGTGTGACAGTTCTGCTTAAAGCCAACACCTCCCTTATCCTCCTTCCCACACCCCCAGTTTTCCCATTTGCTTATCTACTCCCTCCCTGGGGGGAAAGATCAAAGGTGGTGGTAGAAGGACTCAGGGTGACTTTTTCCTCTTAAATAAACAAATTTAACGCGTTACTCAAATGACTTCATTTTCAACTCCAAGCTCTCTTCACAGCCCTCCCTGAGAATGCAAATTTTAAAGTTCTTGAAGAAAGAACTCACAAAACTTTGCTGCCTGTTCTATTACACGACTTAGAGAGAGGGGAGATTCTCCCATGAAAGCTTTGGAATGGGAAATGCAGAGGAACAGCTACACAGAGCCAACTCCAGTCCCCCTGTTCGTGGGTCTGAGTTGTTTCACAGTGGCCAAAGTTGTGTTAAGTCTTTGCAGAGCAACCAAGAGGAAAGACCCGGCTCCTGCTGGGTCGTAAAGAGCCTGGCTCCTGTTTTTATGATGTGGAAAAACACAGGGAAGGGAGGGCTGGCTGAAACAGGGGGTGATGGAGACCAAGTCAGACTGTGAGACAACAGAAGGGATGTGCTCCCTCAGAAAATTACGCTCTCTTGTTTCCCACTTCTCAGGGGCCTCCAGGAAAACACAGATTTTCAGGAGAGCAGTGGTTTCACACCCAGCTCAGAATTTTCTTGCTGGCTGGAACAGAGGAACCAGCATGGATTAGTGTGGAGACCATCCCCTCAGGTACCCAGAGGCAGGGAATTAAACACCAGAGATCACCTGCCCCAAGAGGATTGAATCCATCTCATGCTGTAGCACATCCCAGGAACAGGCTTCCAGGACATTTGGACCCAAGGAAACAGCTCCACTGGTGGCAGGACAGAAGCTGTGAGTCACCACGAGACACCCAGAGGCACAGGGGGAAACTGAGTAAAGACTCATTAAATGTTTCTTGGCAAATCTAAGCTCTAGTTGGCCAATCTCACTTTACACAATTTAAATGTTTCCTGTTAGAAATTACTGTTCTCTCCCTCTCTGCTCTGCCATCCCACCTGAAGCATTATGTTCAGCTCTGAGGCTCCCAGCAGATGAAGGGCATGGAGCTGTTGGAGCGAGTCCAGAGGAGGCTACAAAGATGATCAGGGGGGATGGAGCAGCTCTGTGAGAGCCAGGAGCGTTCACCTGGAGAAGAGAAAGATCCAGGGAGACCTTGGAGCCCCTTCCAGAGCCTAAAGGGTCTCCAGGACAGCTGGAGAGGGACTGGGGACAAGGGATGGAGGGACAGGACACAGGGAATGGCTTCCCACTGCCAGAGGGCAGGGAGAGATGAGAGATTGGGAAGCAATTCCTGGCTGAGAGGGTGGGGAGGCCCTGGCACAGGGTGCCCAGAGAAGCTGTGGCTGCCCCTGGATCCCTGGAAGTGCCCAAGGCCAGGATGGAGCAACCTGGGATAGTGGGAGGTGTCCCTGCCCATGGCAGGGGTGGAACTGGATGAGCTTTAAATTCCCTTCCAACTCAAACCACTCTGTGACCCTATGAAACACCTGCAGCCTCATTCCTGACCTGGAGTATTCATTAACTCAGTCCCAGGATGTTCTGAAGCAAATACCTCTACACAAATATATACAATTAGAGGTGGTTTAGGGGG
This sequence comes from Pitta sordida, assembly GCA_013390025.1. Lineage (NCBI taxonomy): Eukaryota > Metazoa > Chordata > Aves > Passeriformes > Pittidae > Pitta > Pitta sordida. The sequence goes on along the minus strand of WEKX01013567.1, from coordinate 205,261 downwards.
GAGTGTTCACACCTCCCTGTTGTGGCCAAACATTTGTCCCAAAGCAAGGTTCCCAGCTCCCAAAATCTGCCCAACATTAAAACACATCCCACCAGGTCTTGGAGAGCTCCACTGGAATCACAGGAGCCACTGTATCTTGGGGAGATGACTAGAGAAAGCAGGTAAAGAAGTAATTACATCTTTGCTCATTAAAGAAAGAAAATTCTCATAAACTTGCATGAGCTTATCATATAATAAGTATTTTCTTTCCCTTGATGGCTTTTGTTCTATGAAAAAAAAAAAAATAATATCTTGCCTCCCTCCAAAGCAGCCAAATAAACAAACATCCGAGTCACCTTGGGTTTTTGGGGTGGTGGTGGTTTTTTCCTTTGCCTGCTGCTGGCAGCATTACAATTTTCTCTGAGCATGTAGAATAAAAATAATATTTTTTATTAAGAAAGGAGACAACTCCAGGTTTGACAAAGCTCCTTTTCTTAGTATCGACAAGCAATCATCATCCATCTCACAAATGGGTACTTGCCTCGCAGCACATTCGCACCATCACTGGATTTCTGGTCCTTCGAGGACCGAGATAACAAACGAATCTTCACCGGCTTCAATGATTTCAAAGCTAATCAGAAGATAAAAAGGCTGGCAGGACAGCTGACAATACATTACTAACCAACAGCATATCTGTGCAGGACATTTATGTATTTAAATTCCAAGCATAGGGAAGCTTGGGCACGGGTTTCTGAATACGAAGCTGCCAGAGTAAAGCGAGACATGAGAATAACTTAGTATTTCCAGGAAGGAATTGCGGGGGGGGGGAGGTCCCTGCATCCCACAGGGCTGCACAAGGCTCTGCCACCAGGATGGGACCTGCAGAGCAGTGCCACACACTCCATAATGGCAACACCCCTCCAACGTGCCCAAAGGCAGCTCACTCAACTTTGGGTTATGCAGGAAGGCAAGATGAACAGAGATGGTAAATCCCAGTGAAACTATCCAAGATCTCCCAGGACTCCCAGAGAGGAAGAAACAGTCCCAGAATCAACAGACTCACACAGAACATCAGGGGAATAAATCGCACAGCCTTTCCCATGGTCTGAGCAACCATGGAAGGGGGAAAATTTAAATATGATTATAAGTGACTTGGGTAATGCATTGAGGACTTCCCTGATTTTATGGGGTGTCTTCCTGATCTAGAACTTGTTTCTTTTTTCATGCCATGACCTGGAGGCTCCAGCCTCTTGCTTGTTCTTTCCACAGGGTGTGGGTATTTGAAACAAGGACAAAGGTTAAAAATCAGATGATTAAAACAAGCACAGCTTCCTATTTGCCACAGAGGCCCCAAATTTCTCTGCATTCCGGCCAGCAGCCAAATTCCCATAAAACAAGCTCTGCAAAATGCAAAGTGCTGGATCTCAACCATTATGACACCCTTTGTGTTGGAGATTCACTTTTTGTGTCCAAAAAAGATCAGTTTGGATATTTTTGACAGAGCAAGACAGACCGTGGTGTGAGTAGTAAAACCCACTCCGAACACGACGTTCTTTCTTGTGCCATCACAACCATGAGTCAGAATCACAGAATGGCTCCAGTTGGGAAGGACCACTGGAGGTCATCCAGTCCAACCCCCTGCTCAAGCACGTTCACCTTGGACTCCTTAATCAGGGTCATGTCCAGACACACAACACCAGACTAGTCACAAATGCAAATGATCCTACGGGATTTACCAAGAAAACATTTACACCTACTCATGGCTCGCTGTTCAAAAGAGTTTAGTCTTTGAGGCAAGTGTCTACATCTGTCTGAGTCTGACTTGAAACATAAACAGCTACCCAGAGATCCCAGTCATCCAAAGGAGTTACTCCAGTCTCCATCCAGCTGGGGCTCTACAAAGGGAACAGCCTGGATTCCCCTGTGGGAGTCTGCTGAGGATCCTTGGGACTTGCAAGAGGGTCTCAGTGAGAGGTTCATGGGTTATTCCGAGTTGGAAGGGACCCACAGGATCATTGAATCCAACTCCCAAGCGAACATCCACCCAGGGATGAGCCCCACAACCCTGGAACCACGGGCACCACGCTCCATCCATCCAAGCCTCCCACCATCCAGCCCATGGCACTGAGCCCCTCATCCAGTCTGACCTTAAACACCTCCAGGGATGGCGACTCCACCACCTCCCTGGGCAGACCATTCCACTGAGGGATCACTCTCCCTGTGAAAAACCTCGTCCTAACATCCAGCCTAAACCTCCCCGGCGCAGGTTAAAGACACGTCCTCTTGTTTTGTGGTTAGGGTATTTGATTCTGTCTGTGATGAGGGAACTGTCCGTGAGGAAGAGCTACAATAAATTCCTGACTCCAGAGAAACGTTCCAATGTGGGTCAGCAAGAATTTCCCATTGTTTGACTTTCCCCCCAGCTCTGGAATTCAAGGCGGCGAAGCCGTTTCACAGACAGACGAATACATTTAGATTTTGGCGAGTGATCCCGAGTTTCCCCAAAGCTTCATCCCATCAGGAAAGAGATGACCGAGGGCAGCTGTAATTGGGCCAGGGGCACTTTGATTATCTGCACATTACCTGTTTCTTGATGCAGACACAGAGCTGTCAGTTTGCTTGGGAGGAATTTCGGGGGGGAGACCAGAGACCCTGACGAGTCCTTTTGCCACCAGAGCTCCCCTGCCATGTCCACTTAGAGCCACTCCAAGGGGCTGTCACAGAGCTGCTCTACCCTGACTAAATCTCAGCTCCTGAAAGGAAAATTAATGCTACATGAGCCATTTATTACCCAACACAACGGCCCCATGGTTCTTCTCACAGGGGTTGAGGACCTGCCAAAAATTCATGTGGAAAAGTAGCTCAGCTCTAAGGAAAAGGGCCTGACGGGCTGGGGAAGCAGCTCTATCCCCCACATAAGAGCTGCAGGAATTTATTATGTTTTAGTCTTCGGTCAACTTTGAGACAACAACTGAAGAGTGAGTTTCCATTACAACATCCATCATTTTATCAACCTTATTTTTTGTGATATTTTGTAAATTACAATAAATTTGCTTTCTTCTGAATATTCAGATGCTTCAAAAGGTACCCAAAGGATGCAATTAGACCCTGGGGAAATATGCTATTATGTGCACATATCATGTTTTGCATAGGCTTTCCAGCATCTACATAATTTATGTTTTTCTGCATAATTTCCCCTTTTTATGTTTCCTATGTGTTTGTGAGATAATGCAGAAGTCAGTTCTCTACCACCAAAAACACAGAAAGAACTTCAGTCTGTATTCTGACTTCACCCAATCTGCTTTACTTCCTCGCAAAACCCTTGGAAAAACCCCTGGAGAAATTCTTTCATATGCACCAAACATCAATGCCCGAGGAAAAACCCAGAAGGTCGAGGCAGCTCTCTCTGAAAGGAACCAGAACCTTGTCCACTCCCTTATTCATCTGGGCATTCAGAGGGGCCTCTGATGGATAACGTTGGAATGGGAAAGCTTTTAAACTCTTTCTAATCCTCACTTTGCGTTTGAATCGCACACAAAAAAATAATTCTCCTCAACTTTCAAGTCGCTTTTCTAGCTTTCCATGCCAGTCACTTGCATCCAAGCTTGCTTTTAATTAAAAATAAAATAGGAATGTAATAATAAAAAGGAGGAGAGTTTTCAGGCAGGATGTAGTTAAAGGTGATGCCTGTTATTCCTTTTTAACTCGGTTGGGCGGAATTTTTAGTTTGGGCATTTTTAATTTGTTTTTTAAGATTCAAAAAGGGAAATAAAAGTGATGGGGAAGGAAGATTTCCTGCAGGTGACCCCTCAGCCCTTGGCCACAGGCTGAGCCTCCACCCAAGAGTTGGAGGTGGATATTTAAGACAGTCCAAGTTTAAATGTGGGTATTCCCATTTTTTAGGGTGTGACAAACGATTTGTGGGCTGAGGAAGCTGCTTAATGTCTTGGGTCGGATGTTTGGTGCCCTCTCTCAGGAATTTATCTTCCCAGGAGGTGAGGGACAAGAAACAGGGACTTTTCTTGCACCCCCAAACCCCAAATTCATTGCACCCTGCAGCCACAGTGGCTGCTCCTTATGTCCTAATTCCTGGAGCACTGGAGAACAAGAGAAAGCCTTCTTAAAAGCCAATAAATACATTAAATAATAATAATAACAATAACAGCTTCTCACCTTTGCCTTCACTTATTCAAGTGCTCAGAATATTGAGCCCTTCACACACAAACCCAAAAATTGTCCAACCCAGAAATACATCTTTCACTAATTCCTCTCCAAAATAAAATCCAGCCTAATACAGAAACCACCCCCAAACATCATCCCTGCAAGTGAAATTGGGAGGAAAAAACCCCACGTTTCCCTTTGTACCTCAGCCAGAATAACATGGGGTAATGCACTTATTTCAAACTCACTCCTGAATCCGTGTAAAATCAGTCTTAGAGCAGCAAAGCGACATTATAAGTGTGTTTTCTTCTCCACAAACCATGACAGCCTTCAAATTGCCAACAAAAAAATAAAAAAAAAAAAAAGGTGCCTCATGTGAATAAAAGAAAATATTTCTGTTGTGGAACCCGTAGCGTGAAACAGCAGGAATAAAATAATCTGGTAAAATTTAAAGAATAAGATGCTTTGTAGAACACATAAAAGAACACCTGCTGCTTTCCTTATTTTTTATTTATCATAATTAATAAGTTCAAACTAAGCAGTATGCAGATGCAGAAAAACAAACATGCAAAAAAACCGGAAAAAAGAAAATTAATACTCGTCGTTAGAAAAGTTCATTTGAAGTTGAGAAACTGTATGATTAATTAATCAGAGCAGAATCTGCTCACTTAAAAGCCTGTGACATCTGTTTTAAAATCATTTGTGTAAATCAAGATCACTCAGAGCCAGGGCCGTGTGCAGGATGTTCTCCTGGAGAACGAGACGCAGCAGATCACAGTCACTTGTGGAATAAAGATTATTTTTAAGATTAAAAAATGCAGGAAACCAGAAAAATGCCTTTTAGAGGAGATTTCAGCCTCTTGCTTCATTAAGAAAATCCAGTGCAGCTCCCTCAGCCTCTTCCCCTTCTCTATTTATTTATAAGTGTCTCCCAGCTCCCAGCAAACATTTAGTGATTCCACGTAACCCACTCGATTGATAAATTCCCTGATGAGTTTAAGGAGCACTTGGAAAAAGGGGAGGGTTTTGTCAAGGTTAAAGGCACCAAAAGGAGGCAAACCTCACCCAAATCGTTGCCACGCAGGGAGAGAAAAATCCCTCACAAATCTCCTCACACAAAGTAAAACAAATTTCAAAACAGATTCTTTCAAGCAGCGACCACCACTAAAGTCATTGGATGAAAAATCTGCATGGGGGGGGAAAAAATTAAATAAAAATCCACACAGTCAACACAGAGGAAAGAAAATACAACAACTCAGTCCTTGGGGTGACCAGTTCCATTTTCCCAGGAATTCCAGCCTCCCCTTTCCAGCACCTTCCAGCAACGCCAGAACGTTAAAGCCTCTCGCCTTCTGAAGTGCCCAGGAAACAAGACACCCATGAAGGTTCCCAAGAGGATCAGAGGGATGGAGCAGCGATGCTGGGAGGAAAGTCTGGGAGATTTGGGATAGTTCAGCTGGAGAAGAGAAGCTTTGGAGTGACCTCACTGTGGCCTTGCAGGATTTGAAGGGAGTTACAGGAAAGATGGAGAGAGACTGGGGACAAGGGATGGAGGGACAGGACAGAATGGCTTCCCAGTGACAGAGAGTAGGGATAGATGGGATTTGGGGAAGGAATTCTTCCCTGGGAGGGTGGGGAGGCCCTGGCACAGGGTGCCCAGAGAAGCTGTGGCTGCCCCTGGATCCCTGGAACGTCCAAGGCCAGGTTGGAGCCACCTGGGACAGTGGAAGGTGTCCCTGCCCATGGCACAAAGTGGCACTGGAGGATCTTTAAGGTCCCTTCCAACCCAAACCATTCAGTGATATTTTGATAGTGCTGATCTACTTTGAATTCTTTTCAACATAACTTCATCACACTTGGGTTTGGTGTTCCCCTGTAACTGCCAGAAGAATTCCAGTGTCCCAGAGTCCAGGAGGCCCCAAACCTGTCATTTGTCATCTCCCTTCACCCCCAAGCCCACGGAGCACATTCCAAACCTGCAGCTGGCCTCTCTTCCTGCTGGAAAAAACCTCTTTGCTAAAGTCTCCCACAGACCATTACTGGGCAGTTCCATTTATTATGATCCAGGAAGGCATTAATTCCTCCCACCATCCAAACTGGGCTCTTAAATAAGAGCTTGTACAATAATTAAACATAGTAGTGAGAGCATTGTTAAAATCAATGACCCAGCGCATTGGCAGTTTGAACACATTTCAAGTTAACTTGATTACACAAATTCAGGAGTTCAGGCAGTGGGAAGGGTGTGGATGAGTGTCCAGAAGCTGCATCTCCACAGGGCTCTGATGAGCAACAGGGAAACCCTTCACCACCTGAATTTTGGGGGACGTGCCACTTCTCCACTCATTTCCTACATGGAAGTTCACAGGTTGGTGTCAGACATGTCAGAGAAACTCTGTGGCACCTTCCCACATAAAGGAACTCCAAAACAGCTGGAGAGGGACCTGGGACAAGGGATGGAGGGACAGGACACAGGGAATGGCTTCCCATTGCCAGAGAGAAGGAAGACATGGGAGATTGGAAAGGAATTCTTCCCTGTGAGGCTGGGGAGACCCTGTAGGGTGCCCAGAGAAGCTGTGGCTGCCCCTGGGTCCCTGGAAGTGTCCAAGGCCAGGTTGGAACAGCCTGGGACAGTGGGAGGTGTCCCTGCCCATGGCAGGGCATGGCACTGGATGGGCTTTAAGGTCTCTTCCAACCCAAACCACTCTCGGATTCTTTAACTTCAATGCACAAAGTATTTTTATCACTCAGATGAACATTTTAAAAAGAAAATGTAAAGGAGTGTCTCCTTTTCCCTTCTGATGGAAGTCATGCCCTAAGCATCTCAAAAAACCACAGATTTACAAGTGAACTGTAGGTAGAAACTTGTCACAACATTTTTTTCCACAATCTTTTTCCCCAGTTCAAATGATTTTTCCCCAAGCCATGATTAAACTCTATTCATTTTTGGCAAACAAAATATCTGGTTTCTTTTTTGACCTGAACTATTTCTTTTTATTTTTTTCCTACAAATTAACAGTATTCAACAAAAAAAGACAAAGGGTGTTTGAACCCAAAATTCTATTGAAACCTAGAAAAGGTACCTTTGAACATCATAAATTCTTGACTTGGGTGAGAACACGTATCAAAACCAGCCTTTTCTCATGAAAAGCTCCCTTCAATAAACTACAGAGTCTGGGTCCAAATGCATTTGGAAGAAAATTCCCAGGCTAAAATGCTAAACTTGAAAGCACATGAAGCATTAAGGAACAATAGCCAAAGGCTTTAGCAGATAGATTTTTCTTCCCCCCTCAATTTTTTGGCATCTGTTTGGAGTCTCAGAGCCACCAGGATTTACAAGGCAAGGAGGAATATCTGTGTTTTATAGAATGTACACATCAAAATGTATTCCCTCCTTTCAGATGGCTGGTGGAGAGATCCCAAAAAGTTCTGACCTCTGCTATTTACAGCGACCTTTCCTGGCAAATCCAGCAAAGAGATTATTTTCTCCCTCCACTTTTTTTTTTTATTTATAGCATTATCAAAATAAACGGGACATATTTAGGGGCTGTGTCAGATTTTGAAAAGCTCTGGCAAGGCACAGTTTGGATTTGGGATTTTTAAAGTTTGTCCTTTTTAAAACACCGTTTCCTGAAAGGATTTTTTGTTTTCTATGGTGAAAAATCTCTCTCAACTCTCAGGTTTTGTATCCCTTCAATGAATATTTCCAAAAAGCAAATGCATAGAGACTCTTACAAATCTTAGTGGAAGCAAAAACAATATATTAAAATTCCCATTTTCCAAAAAATAATCAGGAAGGATCACTGGAAATTGGACCCAGCTCCAAAAAGTTGAACAAGTGCTAATTTTTCAGCAGGTTCTTATGCAGGTGAGAACCCCTCACCTCCCTCCTGTTTTATACAATAAATCTGCAGCCACAGAATTTCTCCTCTTTTTTTTTTAAATACTTAAACCATTGGAATCAATACCAGCTGCTGTGAGATTTTAGCTGCCTAAGCAAGGCAATAAAATTCCTTCAGTAAAACAATGGCAGCAATTAAATGTTTAAAAGCTGCTCATCACTGTCAGGCCTCCAAACGAATGTGTGGCCACAGCAAAGTCACCACTCACACATCTCATACCAGTTAATCTTTTAGGGGGTGGTTGGCTAAAACATATTTACAAGGCAAAATGAGGACAAAAATTAACTTATTTCACTTACAAACCTTTTCAAGGCCAGTAAAATTAATTTGTCCCACACTTTTTATACATCTGAGAGTAAAGAGCATGCAATCATGAAGGGATTACTTTCGAAATACCACTCGCCTCACAACAGAGAAATCACTACTTTTAGGACATTTTACTGCTCTGCAGACAGAGGGAAGTATGGAAATCAGGAGAATGTCATGAGATAGACTTGAGCAAGGGCTGAATCAGGTTTAAAACCAACTGCCAAAGACCCAGAAGTTTCGCTCAGTGACTTCATCTGTCTTTGCCTCTCTTAAGAACAAATAAATTGTTCATCATATAGTCCCAGCTTCACCTTTACCCTCCTGAAAGCTCATCAAGAAAAATACACCCCAGGTACCCAGGAACACACCCTGGGAGGCTTAGCCAGAGTATGTTCAGCATTTTATTTTCCCTCCCCTGAAATATCGAACAAATGGGAGCCCAAGGTCTCATCTAAACCTTCCACAACTCTCCCTCTGCTCAGAGCCTTTAGACGAAGCAGAATTTAATCCAGGAAATCTCCAGGGAGAAAGGGGAGGTGGAGCAGCCCGAAGCCAACAGCCAAAGTTGTTTCCAGGTCGCATTGCCAAGTCTGTGCCCCTTGGCACCAGGAGTTGCCCACCTGGGCCCGAAGGAGAGCACAGAGCACACAGGGTGGGCAAACTCGTCTCCCACCATAAAGTCAATAAAATAAACCCCACATTGGCCTGGACATCAGACAACCTCCTTCTCCCTCAGCAAAGAATGGAAATAAACTGCAATAATATTTCTATTAGGAAAAAATAACTTCAAGCCCTTGAGCCATCCCTCCCCTTGCAAGCAATCAGGAGGATTTTCTCTTTCATGCTTTGCCTTTTTTTTTTTTCTTTTTTGTGCCATGAATTTGCATTTTCTAGTCTGTCTAATTCTAGCTCCACTTTTTTGTTGTTGTTGTAATAATATAAAACCATCTATGACTGTGAAGAAGTCAGAAAGAGAAGCTGTACTTCAACTCCTCGCGTGTTTTCAGCATCCTTGTGGTGAAATTGGCCCCTCGGAGAATCATCTGACCTGCTCCGAGTTCCTCTTCACAGGGAGAGATAAAATAAAGCCCAAATTCCTCATTTTACAGCATCTCCTTTAACCCAAACAGTGCTTTCATTTATTTAATTCACTTGCTTGCAAACAACCATCGTCACTTCAACCCCCACCCACATCCAGCAGGGAAATTCCTGCTGCATTTTTGCGCCAATGTTTCATCAATTAAGTGATTTTTGATCTCCAGCCTTTGTGGACATCGCCTTTTTCACCCAGAGATTAAATCCCTGCAGCACAGAGACACGTGGAAGAGCTTGGTCCATCCTCACCTCCATCCAGTGGGGAAAAAAACTTAATAAAACAGTAGTTATTTCCCTAAATTTAGAGAAGTGCAGGTGGAGGGAAAAGTGTCTCCTGGAAATCACTAATTATCCACTAATTCTGGGACATCCTTTATCCCAGAAGTCACACATTGATGTCACGGATGTGAAGGGTTGGCATGGGACAAATATAAAGAGAAACCCTGTACAACCAAGAGCTACAATCCTGCCATAGCCTTCATCTCCCCCTTTATTTAAGCACATCTAAAAACCCTTCCCAAAACACTGTCTGTGATAAAAAAACCCAAAATCTCCTCTTGCTTTGTTGTATCACCTCGCCCAATATCCCACTTGCAGCTCCATCTCACCCATTCATCCACCAGAAAAACCACTTTGTGATGGGACAACAAGCTGTGATTTTTAAGCCATTTGATAATCAGCATTTTCTGAGCACTAAGTAGAGTCCCTGTGCACAGGAACTGTCACAGTTCACCTTTCACTGAGAAATTACAGCAAATTAACACTGAATGAGTCAGTGCTTCAGCTGGTACCAAGCTGTGGATTTATTCCCACCAATAAAGGGTGGCTGAGCAAAGGAAAAGCGGAAAAATCAGGATAAAAATGTTACCAGGGCTTGGAGCAACCTGGGACAGTGGGAGGTGTCCCTGCCCATGGCAGAGGGTGGAACTGGATGAGCCTTAAATTCCCCTCCAGCCCAAACCATTGCAGGGTTCTGTGACAAATCCAACATATCACCACAACCTGTTTGCATCAGTTTTCCTCTCTCACATGAGATTTTCAGCATTCCCACAGCTCAGCACACCTAATTTAGAGGTTTTAACTGATACACTTCACCAATCTATTTAACAAGAATCTTTATTTGGCTAAATTTAATACATATTTTTATCTAAATTCAAAACCCTACTGCTTCCTGTTACTTTTTGACACTGAAAGGGGCAAAGGGAGAGAAACGGCACCAACCAAAACCTTTTCAGCTCTGCCAAAATATTTGGGGAAAGAAAAGGTTCTTCTCACTACCCCAGTGAGAAAAGACCCAACCAACTTTTCCCTGGATTAGCTCCGTAACACACCAACCTGGATGCTGGCACTTCCCAAAGCAAATCCTGCTGGGATCTGACTGGTTTAACTGATTTTTCACCCCGCCCTGTGTATTTGGGAATATTTTATCCGCTGGTACCAGTTACAGGAGGAGGAGACAGAAGAACCAAAGTTGGGAGGTGTCTTCAAAAACATGAGGCAAAACTTTCCAGAGTAATAAAGTCTCCCAAAATCAAGCCTTCCGTGTGAGAAACTTTGAAAATAATTTATTGAACACCACCCACAGCTTCAAAACTGGCATTTCCCCACTTAAAAATACATCAGGAAAGGAGAAAACCGGATAAATAAAAAGTTTAAATGGCATAAAACTAAAATCAGTGGTTTGTTTGATTGTTTTGGTTTGGTTTTTTTTAATTGCTGAAGCCAGGACAGGTTTTTTTTGCACTCCCCAGCTCTGAACTGGGCTCAGGAAGATTCCATGGAGGGAACAGTTATCCCTCCAAAGGTCCCCTGCTGATGGTTGAGAGCAGAACTGAGGAAAAACTGGCACGGCCAAATATTTACAAATATTTTAATAGTTGCCAATTTTGTCCTGATATTGCAGTGAGTCTGGCTGGGGCTGGAGATTTTCTTCAAGCCTCAATTTTCACAAGCAGTGATTCAATGAGCATCAGAGCCTTCCTTCAGATAAGCAAGAAAATCACTAGTCCCCACAGCTGCAAAAAAACCTCTTACAAGTGTGTTCCAATAACAACACCCAGAAATAAAAGGCCAAGATTAAAATAAAAATTATGTAAACAAACTCAAAAAAACTCCACAATCTCTTTTTTTTTGTCATTAAACTCAACTATTTTTTTATATAAATTATTGTTGGCAGCTTTTCCACTTCATTTAGAAGCGACTTCTGGCTTTGTTCACAGTCTGAAAATATTCACATTAAAAAATAAGAATAATGAAGCCAGGGATAGTTTCTCAGTAAAGGATTCTCAGGAATTAGGGATTTACATCCCTGGGTTTTTATTCTATGTACAAGGCTTGTGCTCTACCACTTGTCTTGGGTCTTTCCCTGTTGGTGGGAAGAGGGATTTCTCCAGAGGGAGCCACAGAAACCTCAGCCTAAAGCTGCTTCTTTCCTTCTCCCCACTGACTGCAGCAGCAGGATCAGCAAGAAGCTGGAAGCACATCTGGAATTACATCTGGAACTGCCAACTTGCCAAATCCCAGCTGGGGAGACAATTCCTCACCATCACCTGGCACCAACCACGAGGATTGGTTTATTATCCAGTCTGGGGCTGGGAAGTTGCTGCACAGTTGAAGGGAGCAAAGGCACAATGCCCATGGATTTGGGATTGAGGAGCACAGCTAATCTGAAATAACCAACAGGCAGGAAAACCTCCTCCAGGAATTCAATTTCCATTGCGCACTGCAGTGAGCAGAGCTGGGATGACAAATCCAAAACTCCTTTCCCAAGTTTTGTTGGGTTTTTTTTAACTCTGATCTCACCTTTACCAGCTCAAAGATGATGGGAATTTGCAATGCCCTGGTGACAAGAGTGTTCAGAGCGAGCTCTGCCATCCCAGGCACTCCCTTGGAACAGGATGGGATGGGGGGATGTCAGGGAAGATGCCTGGAAGTCGTTGCCTTTGGCTCATCTCCCGTCACCCACTGAAGCATCAGCCCCGGTAAAGTTCATGCCATGAGCACTGAGATGTGAAGTTTGGGGAAAAAAATATGGGAAATGTTCCATCTGCAGGGAAGGAGCTTGATAAATGTTTAAGGGAATGGCTGCTCTCAAGATCCTGCTCTTCCCCAGGAAATTAATGTCTTGCTTGGGTTGTGTGCAGGAGTTTGTTGTCACCCCAAGTGCAGTTGTCTCAACGTATTTGTGGGGTCCTGGCTGATCTTTACCTACCCTGTCTTGTGATTTACCCTGAATACTTTCCAACCCTCCTTCCCTGCTCCTCACCAGTGACAAAAAAAGCCTTTTTAGCAAGTTGTGTTCATTTTCAGTTCAATTTAATCTGATGAGCCCATTCAAAATGCAAAGGGAAGAGCGTTTCTGGAGACACAGCTCTTACCTCCTTCAGATGCAATTGTGTTGGTCTCCTCATTGTCAGGCACAGGCATTTCTGAGAACACTTTAAAAGCCTGATCTGAACCCCAGAGAGCACATCAGAGGGACCTGTGTGTCCTCAGGAAGCCCCATTGCCCAGAGCTGTCACACGGAGCCACTCGGAGAATGCACAGCCAGTGCCACGTTATCCCACCCCTCGTTTGTTCTTTGTTCAGCCACTCAGTGCCTTATAAACAGTAACACTCATCTAAAACTACTAAAATACTCATCCAAGACCAGGCTGGACAGGTCCTGGAGCAACCTGAGGTACTGGAAGGTGTCCCTGCCATGAATGAGGTGGAGTGAGATGGGCTTTAAGGTTTTTCCCAACTCAAAGCATTGTGTGATTCTATGGCCAAGAGCCTCTCTGAGACTTATTTATAGTTGATATCTGCATTACAAACATAAAAATAACCCTAATGGCTGGCTTTATATACTGCCATTAGGAGGCTCTGGAGGGCAGCTGGGCATAGCCCTGAGCATGTTCTTGTAGTTCAGGAGTTTAATCCCAGCCTAAATAAGAGGTGATTGTTGTGTGAGTTGCGCTGGTGGGTCAAGAAAATATCCTGAGTTGGAAAGGAACCATCAGAACCAGAGTCCAACTCCTGGCCCTGCATGAGACACCCCAAGAATTCCATCATATACAAAATTCCTGGTGATAAAAGCCACTGTGAGAACAGAGGTGCTGGTGGCACCCGTGGCCAGCAAAGTCAGAGAGGATAGAAGAGGGAAGATCCCAAATTGGTTAATTCATCACAACAAGATATTGAGGGGCTGGAGCTGTCCAGGTGCTGGGAAGGGGCTGGAGCCCCAGGAGCAGCTGAGGGAGCTGGGGGGGCTCAGCCTGGAGAAAAGGAGGCTCAGGGGGCACCTGGAATTCTCTCCAGTCCCTGAGGGGGGGTCGGGCTCTGCTCCCAGGGAACAAGGGACAGGAGCAGAGGGAACGGCCTCAGGCTGCGCCACAGGAGGGTCAGGTGGGATACTGGGGAAATTCCTTCATGGAAAAGGTTGTCCAGGGCAGGGGTAGATCCCCATCCCGGGAGGGGTTTAAGGGCCATGCGGATGTGGCACTTGGGGACATGGGTCAGTGGTGGCCTCGGCAGTGCTGGGAATGGTTGGACTTCATGATGTCAAAGGGCTTTTCCAATCTAGACATTTCCATGATTCTGTCTCCTAAAACTAAACTGCAGCTATGCACTTCCATAGCTAAGCCATGACAACGAGGCAGATTTAATTTCTGAACTCACTAAAATCACAAAAATCAGAAAACATCCCTCATTAAATTTTCTTAAAAGCCACAAACACTGCAGCCAGCAACTCCAGAATATTCTCCACATTACACATCCCCACAGAGATCCACCTCTGGCCAAGACATCAACTCCCTGCCCACCCTCATCTTCTGGATACATCTTGGAGGCTTTAGCACTTCATGACCTCTCCACTTAGCAAATGTTAAATGCAACAGCTTTGACTTGTGTGCACAAGATGAAACAGTCATTGGGGTAAGTTCTACCCAATAGACACACCAGAAAACTGCCAAGAGTGGAGGAATGTACAATCAGCAATTAAGATTATTTAATATGCCAGAAAGGAAGGGGGGAAAAAAACCACATGGAAAAGTAGATGTATCAGGCAGTTAATTGTCAAGCATTTTAATTTAAGAGTTGGGAAAGTGCAATTCTAATTATTACTGCATTTTGCAGTCATATATTTTCATACTCGTGTAATACAGGAACCTCAGAATGACATGACAGATTTTAATTAAAACACAGTTTCTTATTGACAATTAGATCCGTTAAAACAGTGCCTGACTCCAATACCTTTCCCTGTGTTCTCCACTCTGGAAGAGCACATTGGACACAGGAATAGCTCAGATGTGACGTGTCCAATTTTTTTGATACATGTTATTCCCTTTTCATGATGACTTCATTATTTTTTAAAACTGCCTCTCTAAATCTCTGAAATAATCCACATTTCTCCTTTAGATACTAGATAATTTTTGATTTTTTTCCCCTCTGTACCAACAACATGAAGAAAATTCACCCCAGTCTTGATTGTTCATCAGAATGAGCAACAAAACCACCATAAACTTCCCATTATTCTTTCCCAAGGCAAGTTTTCCGTTCAGGAAACCAAAAACCTATTTTAGATTTTCTTCACGAGCACATAAAAGAGCAGCACCCAGATTGACCAGCAAAATTGAATTAAAAGCCTTTAAAACTATATCCAAAGCAATAACTTGTTTGTTTCTTGTCTATAAACGAGGAGGATGCGCCAAAATTTCAACCAAAATTTCAACCAAAATTTTCCTTAGAGAACATTTCAAAGAGCTTCAAGATGGAAAAATAAATACATACAAAAAATACAAAATAAATACTTGAACTCCAACATACAAGTGGAGGAGACCCCTTGGATCCCCAAGGAAGCAAAAAAACCAATGTTAACATTGTCACTTATTTTTAAAGATCACACCCAAAAAAATTAACTTTGGTGGAAAACTCATGATCTTCTCCACAGAAATTCTCTGTTTTGCCTGAGAACTAATGAAAGGAGCAAAAATAACAGCAATTATTTCATCCCTTACCTCTTGCAGTCAGGAGACTCCCAGAAAACAACGTTCCAACACCATCACTCCAGACTTGGGGGATGTTTTCCTCTATTTAAGGGCTCGTTACCACTAATTAAGGCAGGTTCACACCCCTAATTAATCAGGTGACCAGCAGGTGCTCAGAGAGCAGCACAAACCATCAGATTTGCTGGTTCTTAAGGACTTTTTTTGCCTCAAAATTGGGAATTATTACAATAATGGCCCAAGGGAACATCAGCCCTGGCGGAGAGGTGGAACCCAAAATACTCCTTCCAGGAGGGAACAGCATCTGTGGGATCAGCAAATCCAAAATCATGTCTAAATCCCAGGATAAATGGGATAATTAAAGGTCTGATGGGCGAGGGAGGTTCTCATCACCAATCCAGAGCCTCTCCAATGCATCCTCAGACATTTAGGAACTGCAAATTGCAGCCCCTGCATCAGCTCCTCAGTCTATGGAGAACGCCTGGAAATGGAAGTTGTGGGAAAATCTTTTATTAAATCATTTCTTCTAAGCCCATAATATTTTCCTGATATTGGACTTTTCATAGGTTCGAAATGTTGATTTTTTTTTTTTTCCTTTATTCCATCGTTTTTTTCAGTCTGGCAACATCTTGGCTTGGAATGTTGGATGGGATAATAGCATCCACAAAAATGTGCCTGTGAGAACTTCTCACTAATAAAATTCCAGAGGAAATGTACATGGGACAAAATTTGATTTATTTTTAATATATTTTGTGGAATTTTGCCCCCTACGTCATTTTTTTTTGACAATGAGATTTTTATTTTTATTCCTTACACCATTCTTGATTTTACAAATATTTCTCCTTTACAAAACTGGTGTACAAGGGGAATATGGGCACGTTCCAAAGGGATTTTTCCCCCAAGTCCAACTTGATGGGCAGAAAAAAGGAGGCATCAGGGAGGGAAGGAGTTTTCCAGGGAAATCCTTTGTCTGTAGGCCCTGGTTTGAATTTGTTCTCACTAATCCTATTCCCTGTGGTGTGAAATATCCTGGTAGGCACGTGGAATTTAGGACAAGGATAAATAAATAAATAAATTAATAAGTAGATCTAGAGAGAGATAATTTAAAATAGATAAATAAATAAATTAAATTAAGAATAAAAATTAAATGAATTATTAAGTAAATAGATAGTTAAATAAATAATAAATGGATAAATAAATAGGAAGTGGCAAAAAGAGGGAAACATATGAAATATATTCATTTTTTGGGGCTTCACAAAGTTTCTGGCCTAGAGAGACTTTGGTTAATAACATAAATTTGGTTAATAAAATAAAACAAAACCAATAAAATTGGTTTTACTAACGCAGAAAGGCTCATCACTGTGGTCCTGCCTCCTCCCTGTGCAGAGCACACACC
Organism: Pitta sordida; assembly: GCA_013390025.1. Classification (NCBI taxonomy): domain Eukaryota; kingdom Metazoa; phylum Chordata; class Aves; order Passeriformes; family Pittidae; genus Pitta; species Pitta sordida. Next base: position 188,438 of record WEKX01013567.1, on the reverse strand, counting down.
AAGGGATGAGGTGTTTGCAGGGATTCCATTTCCTAAAGGAAGACAAAGCTAAATAAATATTTATAAAAAACAACACAAAACAAACCAGACAGTCATGGATTTAAAATTAAGGATTAAAAAGAAATTACAGTTCTCATTCTGAAAAAACTGTGAGGAAACTCTTCAGCCTCCCCAGGGTGAGGAATTCTACCTGAAATCTGGTTTTACGTGTTTATTTCAGGCTCCACTGGAAATGATGATGTTCCTTCCCCGATTTATTGAATTTTAGAGTCTCTCAGAATTTCCCCGTTTTCCAAATTGCTGAATGGGATGGTTGGTTTTCCCAAAGTGTTGCAGCTCCCAGTTTTTTTACAGGAGGAAATAAATCATCTCTCTGGCAGTCGAGTGGGACATTACTGGGACATTTCCCAGTTCTCAGGAAAATAATCTGGTGCCACTGGAAAGAAATGGTCGCACAAACTTCACCTGAGAGTTAATAATGGGAATATGCGCAAACCCACCTGAGCCAACTGGAAATTTGATTTTATTTGATTCAGATTTCACGTGTGAGAGCCACGGGCTGGGCTCCAAACCTCACAGGTTTCCACCTCAGCCATGTGGATCCAATATCCCATCCAGGCGTGGAGAGGGAAAAAGGAGGGATGATCCATAATTTCTAAAAGTTAAATAAAAAATTTTAAAAAGCAAAATTTACTGATTATTGACTGATTTAATTATACATCCAAATAATCCCCCATCCCATATTTCCAACTGATCTCAGTCACTCCTGGGAATGTTTTACCTCAGGGCTTGGAGCCACCTGGGATGGCGGAAGGGCTTGGAATGAGATGGTCTTCCAAAAATTCCCACTTTCCTGGTTTTTCACTCTGCAGCCAAGGATTTGAGAGAGATCCTCCCAGGGGTTAAAAATGGTCTCTAAGCAACAAACACTGAAATGTTGTGGGGTTTTTTTTTTCCTTGACCCAGGATTTGTGCTGAGTTAGAGGAGTAAATTCTGGCATGACGTGACATTCCTGTTATTTATGTCCCATCCAAAGGAGTGGAAGATAACCCAGGCAAATTTCCAGTATCTAATTATAAAACCCCTCCTCATATTCCCATGAAACTAATTTTAATCTGATGAAAACCAGACAACTTGGATTTCCTATGATTCCAGAGATAAGAGTCTTTCTTGGTATGTTCTCAATTTACCAAAGACTCCAAAATTAGAGATCTCTATTAATAAATATTGCTGGTGGCTCATGCAGTGACTTCGTGTTGTTATACACACACACAAAAAAAGGAAAAATAAAAGGAGAAAAGGAGAAAAGAGCAGCTGCATTCAGGGGAAGGAGGAAGGAGCCACACTGTGCTTGATTTTCCAGAGGGAGCCGAAGCAGGTGAAGCTCCTGCTTTGTCCCAAGTTATTCTCACCCTGTGATGGTCACAGGTGTTTAAAATGTCTATAAAAATGCCACCAAAAATTGTCTTTGGAGAACAAACTCCATGGCAGGGGGTTGGAACTGGCTGGTCTTTAGGGTCACTGCCAACCCAAACCATGAACTACGGGAGGCACTTGGTAATTGAGATAATCATGGAATTATCTGCAATGGAAACAAACTGGGGCTGGACACAATTCTTATTAAATCCTGCAGTTCCTCAGGCATGGAACCCCCACAGCAAAATTCATGGCACGAGGACAGGTTACTGTGGAGACCACCAGTGCCTCTCCTGAAAATCCCAACACTGGGCAACGTGTAAAACAACCAGGAACAAGGACGGGCAGGAGGAAAGCTCAGCTCCACACCTGCCCTTCAGACCCACAACTGACCACTTTTCCTGGAAACTAAACCACCCACGACCCCCCAGTTTCCTGCAAAATCCAAGAGGAAGATCAATTTAACTAATGATGTGGGGGTTCTGTGTCCCCGTGGAGCTCACACATATTATTTATAGAATGCATTAATATTTCATTTTTCCCATCCCTAAACAGTCTTTGAGGGGGAAAAAAATAGATAGCTTGAGACAGGTAACATTTTAATTGAAATTAATGGGAATGGGGTTGATTTCACCTCGGAGAATATAAAAATCATTTGGTTTTTGGTCATGAGAAGGACCTTGACAAGCAGTGGGTCACACTCAGAACCCACCTCTCCCTGGGCCACGCAGATGGGAAAAAACCCACCAAGACCACAAAAAGCCCGAGCTAAACTCTGCTTTCCCTTCCTTTTTTAATGTTGGGGTTGGTCACCCCGAGGAAACCCCGTCCCTTTGGATGGGCTGGAGCACAGATGGACGCGCTCCATGTTTTCATTGCTGCCTGGCAATGGCTTTGACCTCTGCCCAGGAACAGGCAGGAGAAGCCTTTATGCCTCCTCTGGGCTGGACCTGGGCTGCAGAACGTGCCAAATTAATGTGTTGTACAGATTGTTGTCCTCCAAAGGCTTCTCCGAAGCGTTGTTGGACCTTTTACAAGAGATTTGCCAAATCGCTGCAAATCTGAAGCGCCACCAAATGTGGCAGCGCCAGCCACAGACAGGAATCATTTCATTACCAGCCCTTTATTCCTCCTCAAAATAGTTTCGTGCTGCCAAAGGAGGAGCACGAACCTCTTGGCTTTAATTTATATTATTAGTTGTTTGGGATTTTTTTCCTATGAAGGGTTAGAATGGGATTGTGTTTTCTAAAAAGCACCTTTGGAGGACAAATCACTGAGATCTGGGCTTTGAACTCCTGCCTGTGTTGGAAAGTCCACGGACCTCGTGCTCCTAAATCACTTCAGAGCTTTGGAAAGCTCACTAAAACCTTCCATAAGCTTAAAAACCAAGGGGTCACCACCCCCGAACCCAGGTTAACTCACAGCTCAGTCCCAATTTTCCTCCAAGGTCCCCTTCCTTGCTGTCCATTATGGGATAATTTTCCTTTCTCTCTTTAATATATCTTTTCTAAAAGCTCCTTGCTCTCCATTTTCCAGCCATTGTCCACCTGGGCCGTGCCTTGCACAGGAACTCAGTCCCACCATAGAGGAAAGTCTTGAAATTATTTATCTGCTGCTGTGATTTCCAAATTATAAGCACAACTCACAGGCAGAAGGGAGGGGTGAGTAAAATAAGAATAGATGGGCAAGTCAAATATGACATTCTCCCCTTAAAAATGTTAAGGAGGGTTGGAAAATTTACCTAAAATTTCTTTTTATTGCCAGCAAATAGCCCTGAATAAAAAAGAGTCCTATAAGATTTTCTGTTCACTTATTTAGACCTTTAAATTTGTGAGGGGGAAAGCTCTTGAAATGCACAGGAAGAGACGTCAGGAATTCTCCGTGAATATCAGCCTTTCCTCAGTCATTCCCTCACAGTTTTTTGGGGTCAGATGTGATCCAAGGATCATGGCACAACTGCTGAAACACCCCTTCCGTGCCCTGCAACCCCAGAAAACAGGGGGAAAAATCATCCTACAAAGCCCCTCAGCAGATTGTTTTTATTTCAGGCCAGGGACCAGGTTAGAGAAGTTGCTTTCAAGGAATGAATAACAACAATGGGACGCTTGTTTCTTCTGAGGAAAAGTGACCTATATTCCAGGTAAGGAAATATTCCTCCCAACAATGCCCAGGGTAGATCCTGCCATCAAATGCTCTGCTAATAACTATTTTTTGAATGTATTATTTTTCATCTGGCTGCCCCAAGGATTTGCCTCCCCTTCTCACGCCCAGTGCAGGGCCACCCTTTGTTACAACATTAAAACCCACTTAGTATTTTTGTAGCATGTCACATCCCAGCCCCAGTGATGGCACCCTCAGGAGCAGGACTCCTTCCTGCCTGTGCTTCTCAATATTATTGGCATTTCCCTCATTTGGGGACCTGGAATGAGCTTTTTTTTTTTTTTTTTTTTTTTCATTTTCCCCCTGAAATGACAAACAGGGCTGGTTGTGGCTCAAGCACTATTTGGAGCATGACACACACACACCCCCCCTTGGCTCCTGGTGTTCTCCAAATTAGATTTTGATCTTTGTCAATTAGGCTTTGCCACTGTGGACCTGCTGTGCCATTGTCAGGAGAATCACTGTCAGGGCTGGGAAGTCAATGAACTTTGGAAGCCTTTCTCCACCTTTTAGGGATGCAGCTTTTACAGTTAGAGAGCTATTTAAAAATATAATGATAAACCAAATATTTCTCTGCACAGTCATATTTCTGACAATATTTGTACCCTTTGTCCTTAAACCAACTTGCAGCACGGAGAGTTCTGCCTACCCATGGCAAGAAAATAAACCACAGAAACCCCCCAAAAAACCCCAAGAAATCTTGATTTCTACAAGAATTTGGCTTTCCTTTTACTCCCTTTCATGTTCCTGGCTTTGTAATGCACCCAGCAACAGATTTGTCCGGGAGCCAATTTTGTTTCTGAGGGGAAAATAACCAGTGGCCAACTGAATCAAAAAAGATGAATGCCAGGAAATCTTGTCTGGTTGTCACACAGCAGGGATGTGATGCTGCTCCAGCCCAAGGGCTTTGTCAGCTGGTCGGTCTGGAGAGTCTAAACTGGGAATGTTGGGCCTGGCATCCTCACTGGCCTTGCAGCAAGTCACCTCCCACCACACAACAGGTCCCAAGAGCCATCCCAGGTTGTTTAATGGGAGCGGGTCGGCTGCCAAAAAGCTTCATTTTCATTCTCCCATTTAAATCCTGGCTCAGTGTTTGTGCACAGCTTGGGACGTGGGATCTGCTGTGTGGGCCGAGGGGAAGGAGGAACATTCCTGGCAGGAATTATGTGGCACGGTGCTCAAACTAGAAGAGGGCATTGCGGAGTTTTTCAGGGCATGAATGATCGCCAAGTCTGACCTTGTGAGCACCAAGGATTCTGCAGAATCAGTTCCTGGATGAATTACAGCACCTCTCAAAAGACTTCCCAGAAGAAAAAGTCCCATAGCAATCAGGGCATGGAGTGACAGGAGAAGGGAATGGCTTCCTACTGTCAGATGGCAGGGAGAGATGGGAGATTGGGTAGAAATTCTTCCCTGGGAGGGTGGGGAGGCCGTGGCACAGGGTGCCCAGAGAAGCTGTGGCTGCCCCTGGATCCCTAGAAGTGTCCAAGGCCAGGTTGGAGCCACCTGGGATAGTGGGAGGTGTCCCTGGGATGGGATGATCTTTAAGGTCCCTTCCAACTGAAACCATTCCAGGATTCTGTCACCTGCTCAGTGTTGGAGGCTGCAGCAGATTTAGAGGCTGTTCCTGTTTCCTTGAGAGCAGAAATTCCCACTCCTGCACTCCAGTCTCTGGTTCAGACCCAGCGTTTCTTCTGTCTGGAAGGTTTCCAGCACTCAGAATTCCCAGGACTCCCAAGCCTTTCAGCTGCTCTTCCATATATTGCCTCTGGAAAAACTGCTCCCCTGATTGCAGCTGGAAGTCAACGGGTGACCTGTCCAGTCCGTACAAGAACAGGAGCAAAAAAATAAAAATACCAGGTAAAATTAACATGGAAAAGGACAAGAAGAAGATTTTGGGATAAACCTGGAATTCAGGTAAAATCTGAAGATTGGTGGTGCAAAAGAAAAAAATAAGGAAAAATATATCTAATTGTTTAAAAATAGCATCATGGAAAGGTGGGAAAAGACACCAGTAACACAGAAAGTAGAAGTGTTGCAGCAAGGAAAATATAGCTCAAAAAAAAAGAGGAAAAGTAATTTTCAGACTCCAGGAAGATACATGATTTTCCAAACTTATCAAACTCACTGTGAAACACTGGGAAAAATAGAAAACAGATCAAGAAAAGTACATAAAGCATTGCAGTATCACAAACACATAAAACAAATACAAATAAATATGTCATATTACTGTATTTTCATCCTTGTCCTTCTTACACCGCCTAGCTGAGTTATAAATGGAATATGGATGGAGGCGAAGGAAACATATCCTTGGATATCAAACATAAATATGCAGCTGCAAAACAAGAATGACTCACAAGCACAAAATCCATCCACCTGTTTTCCAGAGTGAATGTGTCCTAGAAACAGATGTAGTTTCCCTTCCTTCCTTCCTTCCTTCCTTCCTTCCTTCCTTCCTTCCTTCCTTCCTTCCTTCCTTCCTTCCNNNCCTTCCTTCCCTTCCTTCCCTTCCTTCCCTTCCCTCCCTTCCCTCCCTTCCTTCCCTTCCTTTCTTTCATTTCTTTCCTTCCCTTCTTTCCCTTCCATCCAAGAAACTGGATGGAGCACTGGACAGGTCTCCTGAGTTTCATTCCTGCCACAAAGGCCACGTTTCCGAGTTGGAGAGTTCACCCCACAACCCTATCCCCACGTGGGATTAACTCTGCTCTAGTGGAAGGTGTCCTTGCCCACAGCAGAGGGGTTGGAATGAGATGATCTTTAAGGTCCCTTCCAACCCAAACCATTCCAGGATTCCATGACAATTCCCCAGCACATCTCCAACACCCAGGGAAACGCAGCTTTGGGCACTTCTCCCTCTGCAGTAATTTGAGGGTTAACCCAACAGCAACAATTTGTTCCCTTTTTTTCCCCCCAACCAATTACCTTTTCCAAGCTGGACACAAACTTCCCCCCACGTTTTGTTACTGAGAACATGAAACAAGAGCAAGGCAGCTGGAGTGAAGGAGCCACACGCAGCCACGGGAGCTCAGCCTCTCCCTCAGCGACTTTCTTGGGAATTCTGGTGTAATCTAGCGATGGCAAAATGAGCCCCCACGACAGGTTGGCTTGGGTCCCTCGTTGCCCTGTTAACAGACAACAGCAGGACACCGAAGGGGGGAGCTCGGGGCTCTCGTCTCGCAGCTCCTCTGACCAGAATACAGAAAATCTGAGCAGGGAGTAAGGACAGGAGAGTTTCGAATACCTGCCAGCGGGGAATTACATGTGGGAAGAGCGCTGGGAGCCAACCTTCCACACAACACTTACGTGCACGGAGGCTCTGGATAAACAAGCAGGTGAAATGGGGAAATGGTTTCCACACACTGCAGTGGAGGGAAAGGATCGATTTTAGCAACACTGTTTATAGGGGAAGGTTTGGGGACTGTCACCCCTTGGCAGTCACTGAGTTTTTTTTCAACAAAGCCAATTTAACGTAATTTTTTCTATACTTTGCCTTTAGTTTAAAACAAACAAAAGTTATTAATTTTTCTGCAAGTACAGAGAGCAAGAAAATATTTTTATCAGGTGATTTTTGATATAAAAACCAAATCATCAGCTCTGAAAAACCTTCTGAAAGAGAAAAATCTGGCTTTACAGCAAACTTCATGCTAAAAGCTAAGCAAGGCCAGATCTTGAAGAAACCTGGTTTCTAATTGATCAGCTTATTAGGGTTTGATCCAATGCAGTTTGACATTGAAAGGTTTTGGTCCAAGGCTTTAAAATACACACTGCCGATGGTTTGCTACTTCTCAGCTTATTCAGCATGTTCAAGAACATGTACTAAGCTGCCTTGACTACAAATTAAGCTGATAGAAACAGCCAGTACCAGATTTTTAAGCTATTTTATTGTATAACCTGCCTAAGATGAGAGGCACAGATTGGGAAGCTCACATATCATTTTGCAGGATTTATTTATCCTTTCTTGCCAGCTCAGCTCCAAAGGCCAAAGATCAAACCCTCCAGATCTTGACATCCATAGTTTTGCCACTGACTTCACTGATGGCATAATTTCAGGCATGAAGACTAAGCTCTTGGTCAAGGTTTATTTTCTTATTTATCTGTACTTTTAAATCTTTTCCAAAAAAAATTCTCTATAAAAACTATAATGAGCATTCACATGAGTGGCTCTCCCAACTCAAACCCCAACTATCTCAAAAATGCATCAAGGAAAATGAATAGGAATATATATCCAGGCCTGGCTTTGTCATCTCATGCTCAGAGTTTGTAAGATGGATTTTGGAATCACCGAGTGAACTAGTCCCCATCCCTGGAGGTGTTTAAGAGTAGGCTGGATGAGGCAATTAGTGCCATGGTTTGGACAATGGGTTGGTGTTGGGTTACAGGTTGGGCTCGATGATCTCCAAGGTCTCTTCCAACCTTGCTAATACTGTGATACTGTGAACTCTTGCTCTCCTGTACTTCACATTTTTAGCTGCTCTTGACAACATGTGATATCCACAGTCATGGATATTCACTGCAAGATTATACAAATTAAATATGTCTTGCCTTCCTGGAGAGCTGCAGCCAACACAAGCAACTGGAGCCAATGCCAAACCAAGGCTTTTGTCCTGATGAAATCCTAATTCTTCCCTACACTGACCTTCAAAGTGACCACCTGTGACCAGCACCACCATCACCCAGTGTGATTCCCACTCACCACCCCAGCCACAGCAGCATTCCCAAGATAAATGTCTTTCCAGATACAGACACGGGCAGATGAGAATAATAAATGCAACTCACGACTCATTAAATGCAAAGCTGATTTTCTCACACACCTGCAAATACTTGCGTGGATAAATTCTGGAGAACAAAGCCAAGGCAAAGGCAACTTCCAAATATCCAAGTGGAACTCATTAATGTGGGGGCCAAAGCTTCCCCAGTGGTATGTAAATTGAAAAGAAAGCACCTCGTTTAATGGGAATAATACTTTATTTTCAGTTCACATGTGTTTAAGACGTGCAGAGCTAAAAAGAAGTTGCACGTTGTGTAACAGAAACTGGATTAAGTGATGGTATGAAATTAAGGTTGAAAATCATTGGCTGCCGTGGGGTGCCCTGAACTTCCTCCTGACTTGCTTTGATAAATGATATAGGAAGTTTTTTTAATGAGGCTCCATCATTATTGTGGAATTATAGAATTATTGAGGGTGGAAAAGTCCTCCAAGACTGTGGAGTCCAACCTATAACCAGCTTTTACACAACTTCCCTCTTAAATTTTACACCTGTAATCTACAAGGACAGCAATTTCTGAGGGAATATAAATCACAATCAACTGAGTCCTTCGAAACACCAGCACTGACTCACGAGTGCAGAAGCCAAATCCCTGTCTCGTCACTGACAGGGGAATTTCTTGTCTCTCATGTTGGCAGTGACCCACCTGCAGCAGCTTCTTTTGTTGATTTGCCTCAGTTTTCCCATTTATGAAATGCAGACCTTAAGACTAACCTTTCTGAACATATATTCAATTAATAAATGAATTAATTAATATAAAATGATCACTTTACTAAAGCCATAATATTATAAATTTACTTAAATCCTTGGTATTATAAATAAAATTCCTCATTACAGGGGCTTATGCTCACACACACAATCACGTCCATATTTATATGTATTTATAGATATAAATACATATGGGTACACGTGTAAAAGCATATTCAGACTTTAATTAAAGCACTAAACACAGGATAAGTCCAAGATTTTGGAGTAAAGGCCTAATCCTGCAGTTGATTTGTGTGAAAAAAACACTGGAGAAGATGAGGAAAGTTGGTGGACTTGGTTAGAAGTCAACTTGTGCTCCGTTTGCCCTGACAGCATAATCAAAGCTGTGCTGGAGAGCACGGAATAATATACAAATAGACATCTATTTTCTCAAATGACTCTAAAAACCCACAGGAAATTTTATTATTTTTTTTTCTTTACTTAAATGGGAAGAAGAAAATCTATATCTTGGAGAGTGAAAAACAAATTAAAGGTTCTTGAAGGGTGTTTCTTAACATTTACCAGTGTTTTTCCCCGTGGAAAAGATGAAAAATTAGCTTGAACCCCAGAGCTTTTGGTCTTTTGTAATTTTTCCTCTTGTTTTGTTTTTTTTCCTGCTCAACGAATACAGATTTTTTTAATCTTATATGCAGAGATTTCATATATTTAGATTTGAAAGCTTTCTCATTGTTCTAAGAGACAGTTTGGAATTAAAAATGCATGTGGGACTTACCTGGATGAGGGAAATTGAGAAGCACGTGGGGCAGAAGCAAAGAGCAGATGAATGGGAGTAATTTTGGGAGGCCAGAACAAAATAACCCTGACATGGAAAGAAATGTTGTGCTGTCAGACTTCCCAGGGAAAGATAAGAATCTTTGTTGTCTGCTCACATCAGGATATGAGCAGGAAAACATTCCTGATCCTTGAGGAGAGTTTTGTCACCTCCCATCTGGGTCCCATCACCGCCTCACACTCCCTGGAAGTGGAAACGATGCCCCAGCAAAAATGGGAAGGGGGAAAAAAAATATTCTTATTTTTATAGGGTATCATCGAAATCACCTCTGAAGTGAAATCTTAAGGTTAAAATGAACAGGGGTTCAAAAATCTCTTTCTAAATTCAATAATAATAATAATAATAATAAATTTTTAAGCACCTAATTTTTAAAGAAGACTGGTTAAACCAATTCAAATTTCCAATCTGTAACAGCTCAAATAGTTACAAATAACTATTATTACAAATAAAATCATTACTGATAGATTCACTGTTTACTTTTTGACACGTTCTTCAACATCCATTTCGTATCGATACTTTGATGAGATTTGCTCTTACGTGTTTCCATCTGGGATTTCTGTGGAAAATGAAAACCAAAAAAGGTTAAAAATTGTCCAAGGTCAGGTTGGACGGGGATTGGAGTGACCTGGGATAGTGGGAGGTGTCCCTGCCCATGGCAGGAGGTGGCACTGGATGGGCTTTAAGGCCCTTCCAACCCAAACCAGTCTGGAATTCCATGGCTTTTGCCAGGATTTGCTCACCTCAGTCACCAGGAGCAGTTGGGATGATACAAGAGACAGAAAATACTTTGGGACCATTTGGCAGCACTGGAAGAGACAGAAGGTAAGACCTGGATGGAAATAAAGCAGAACTGCTCCACTTTTTCATGCATTATTCAAAGTGAGGTTTTAAAAATTAAAACTTTATTTTTTTTTCCCGCTTTAAAAAATGCAACAGATGTGTGTGAAGACAAAGCTGGTGCCTGTGCTACCTCGTGGAAGCTGTTTTATAGTGATGAGGAGCAGTTCCAGGAGGAGAGCGCAGCGGAACGACGGCGTGGATCTGTCACATGGTAATGAGAGCCAAGTTTTATAACCTTGTTCCATTTTAAGAGGTTGTTACAGTTACTGAATGCATTAAACCTCAGAAAATGTGCTGGGGATTGTCCATTGAATCCTTTACCCTGGAAAGCTCCTTCGTTGGGCCTGTGGGCAGAGCTGAATTAGTTTTACTCTGTGGCCATAGGAGAACAACAAGGAAAACTAATGGATAAAACTGTGCAAATCAGAGTCGGCGTGAGCCGCGAGACACTCAGCAAGAAACCTTCATTTGAGGGCAGAAAGCAATTTATAAAAGAGTGCTCTTGAACATCTCTGGCTCCTCTAATCATATCTAATTCTGGATTGATATGTTCTGTGTGTGGAGCATCGTGGCGTGTTTCAAGGCCAGGTTGTATGGGGCTCAGAACAACCTGGTCTGGTGGAAGGTTCCCTGAGAGAGGAGGTTGGAAAGAGATGATCTATGATCCATGCATTCCTGAGCTGCCATGGTAAATGCTGGCACCCTCACTCAGCCAAAATTACATTTAAATTGTTTAAATTTAAATGTTTTCCCTCAGGATTGCAGGTCAGATCCCACAAAAAAAGGTGATTTTGGAGAAATGCCTTGGATAAACAGAAAAGAAAATTCTGTATTTTTCAAGTTGTGACTATACAGCAGAAATTACCATACCCACTTTTATTTTCCTCATAAGAGCCATCCAAATGTCTTCAATGGCCCTGCATGACTGCAAAGTGTTCCTCTGTCCAAGACCTTTCCCATGTGGGTTGGCACTGGAAAGGGCAGAGAGGAGCTGTCACCACAGCCCTGCCGGGTACCTCCCTAAACCACAGCTGGCAGCCCCTGGAGTGGTTTCTGCTCTGCTCTTCCACCACCAGCTATCCAAAATGATCGTGTAATTCCCAGCTGGAGACGGCTTGGGATGTTTCAAGGAAGTTGGAGATGAAGGCAAGGCAGGACCTTCTCTGAGGAGCTGCTGGGGGACATCAAAGAGGGACCTGCTGGGTCTTCATGGCCAATGTGTCTGGAAGAGGCAAGAAACAGAAGAAAGGAGAAGGACAAACCTTTGGATTCACCACCCAGGCCAAGGGTCACAAGGTTGGTGGTGGCTCTCACCACTAGCGCGGAATGAATGCACTGTGGTATGAATTATCATTGCATAATTCCAAGATAAATTTAGCTAATAAAGCTGTGGACTAATTAAACTCATCCTTTTCTCCTCCCTTCTTCTCAAGAGAGTGTGAATCCATGCAGAGTTTTCACTTCTAAGCAGGGAATCCTGGAGGTTTTTTTCCAAAAAATAAAATTCCCATTAAGTGTTTCTGCATATTTGCAAGCTGGGCCCTGCAAGACCCACCGGTGAAATGGTCTGAGAAAGCAGAGAAGAGAAAACAAAATCAAATCAAAAAATTGTGTCACCCAGTCACTTAATAATTATATAAAAAAATGGGCCAAGTTGTCTAATTAACTCCACCAAAACTGGTCAGATCAGTGATAAGATCTGAACGAGCATAAATTTTAAAATGAATGGGTTGAATACACAAATCAGAACAGTGCATTTCTATGGAAATTTCATGTATCTGAATATATCTGAAATTTCATATATCTCTGAGTATACCTGAAAAATACTCTTAAGAATAACATACAATTAAGATCTGGAACTCCACTCTTATTTCAGGAGATTTAAAATGTGACAGCAACAAATAACACGTTTTCCACAAATAAAAAAAGGTGAATCAGCAGCTTGATCTGTTCCCAGTTTTCACGAGCAAAGTGTTGTCTATTATAATCTTGTTTTTCTCAGCCATAAACACAGTGTGAAAAAAAAAAAGAGAGAAATTTATGTTGAATATGGTTATAGTTATTATTACCCTTCTGGGGATTTATTAAGCATGTGTTAGGAGTTTAGGTATAAAATGAAATTGTTTTTTCACTACATGGATGTCTTCTGTGACTATCTGTAAAATTTCATTAAGGTGTTAGACTTGATATTGCAGATCAAAGTAATCCCAAGAGATTAAGGAGACCCTGCTAATTGACTGAGGTCATGTACTGCACTTCCCACTGGCACTTTGGCCTACATTGACAACAGAGGAGCAGCCCCATCTCAAAGGACCGTTCTATAAAAATACCATTTTCTTTATCTCTAGTCCAGTTTTCACACCGCTCCGATAACAAGGGATTTCATAAATCCAGGTGGACTGATTAGAGTTTTGAGTATGTAACTTTGTGAGTAAAAAATATACATGATACTTTTGAACAATTTTGACATTTTATCTTACCCTTTAAAACTCCCGGGAACATATTGCACGTTAGGTGTTTAAGAATAAAAAGTGTCAGCATATATAGCAAGTCCCATCATTCAAACTTGGCACTAAAGAGGATATTGAAAGCGTTGCTGCAGACCATTAAAACCAGCTAATTTACAACCAAAGACATTGTTGCTTGAAGTGCCAATTTGGTCAATAATTAAGGTTTGGAATATATATCCGGCTCTGACAAGAGAAAATTCCTTAAAACCTTTCCCTGTTGATCAAAACATACAATCTATTAGTCTCAATTGGACAGTGGCTGTTACTCCCATATTGTGGTGTTATTGAAAATTATGGACTATCCAGAGGTGTGGTGAGGAATTATTGCTGCTGTCAGCAAGATTTGTGAACCCAGTGCTGAGATATTTGCTCCCACCTGGATCCTACGCCTGGAAATGTGAATGCTGGAAAAGTTGGAGGGAATTCACAAAAGAACGACAGAAATGAAGCACGGTTCGGAAAATACGGCTCTTTTCTGTCTTCATCATGGGACAAGGAAGGAACTCAAAACCAATTGACCAGAAGTTTAAAAGCAAGATTTACAGTGGTAGGGAAAAAAAAAAACCAAACAGGAGAGCTGGGATCATACAGCCCATTAATTTGGCAGATTATGAATAAGGACTGACAACAGCAAGCTGAGTGAGAAAGATGCAAATTAGAACTTACCTGCCATCATTTAACTGATCAAGTTATATACCAAGCGATTTTGCCAGTTTTCTTTCACTAAAATCAAGATTTTAAATTTTTTGTCCTAAAATTAGGCTGTTACAAAAAGACTGAGGGGTTTTATGTTTTATTCACTGATTGTTTTTCTTCAAGTTTATCCAAGTTTGTCCGGAAAGAAAGATTCAAACTTGAGGCAAAGTCATGAGCAATGAGTTTACTGGGCATATTTTAACGTCGTTAATGGATGTAACAACCAGCTTTCCATTCACTGGATGAAATCCTCATCCGAGCAGAAGGATAGCAGGAGGCTCATGACATACATAAAACCTGTGTCGTTTGCATGGAGATGAATTTCAGACTTTAGAAGCCAACAGAATCCCATTTTCCATTATGTTCACCCAGCAGAACGGATTTCATTAATCAGCCTATCATCAAGGGCTCAGTCCTACCACATTACTCACACTAAGTAATACCTGAGATGCAAATAGGTCCACTAAAGCAGAGGACTCATCTGGAGAAGTTGTGTCATTCTCTAAGTAAAGGTGCTTTAATGGACTTTGAGAAATCCCTCGTTCCACAAGTGAAATTCTCATACCCTTCCAGCTCCTCAGAAAGGTCCTGGATAAATAAGTCATTCAACAGAAGTATTTAATCACCTATAATGCTGGAGAACTATAACAAAAGTTACACTGTTAAATGAAACAGCAGGTAAAATTTACTAGTTGCTCTTTCTTCAGCTCAGATAAAGAGTTCGAAATTTTGCATTCAGCAGTTGACATTGAACTCTTTAAGCCACCATTTTGAGGAAGATACAGGAGGCCTGAAGTCCTAGAAGATGGAAAGATTTGGTGTAGATGAGGCTTTTTTACCTTTGATTAACTGGAATGTAACAAGCTGGCAGTACTTTTATTCTTCTTATAAACGTTTAACCATCCTGGACTTATCCAAGATAAGTAATACCTGTCTTTATACCAAACAAAAATGTTGGTTTTCCACCTTTTTAATATTTTCCTGACGTTGCCTGGATGCTGTGTTTTCCTCACTTTCTATGCCAAGTAGAATTATAAAGTTTGAATGATCAAGCTGAGTAAACCAATCATGAAAAATCCCAACTTCTTTATTCTTGTGCATCGCCATTTGGTAAATCCCATGAAGAGTTTTGACCTTCCTTTTACCAAATGCAAATGAAAAATGAAAAAATGTATTATTCACAATTAATTAATCACTTGTTTATTATTCCTTGTGAAATCCTTAATATATATTAGGTGCTTTTTGTGTCCTTTTTTATATATTTAATTTGTTAGTTGTTTCTCCTTACGATCAGTGGTATGTGAATCCTCTCAAAGCCACTTTGGGTTAAAATGTGGGGAAAGAATGATATATTTGTTAATTGTTGTTGCTGTTCTTGCTCTGATCTTTGGCAACACCTGCTGGTGGTAGAATGCAGTGCTGGAGCCACTCTACATATATGCCTTCAACATATAGACCTTCAACTGGCCACACAACCCAAAAAATCCCAGGCACAGTCAGTGGGCTCAAAAACATCAGGCCAAGTTCTGGAGAGCACAGGGTTTGCAGGCTCAGAATCTCTTCCATAACAAAATGTACCTGGTTTTGTTTATCAACACATCCTCAGTGATTTGTAAAAGTTATGATTTTGCAGTAACTCAACCCAAAGAGAATTTTGTACAGAACGTCTCCCGCCCGCTTTCCAGTAACGAGGCGTTTTGAGCAGTGAGATAAATAACATTTAGGCATCTAATAAAAACTGCTGATTTGGGTTTTTTTAAATCTCAAATCCTTTTTTTTTTTTTTTTACATAGTACAGCAGCAAAGCCTCATATTGTAGGTGAAAATCTGTAAATTTGCAGTAACTGAAAAATAACAGAAGGCGCAGCAGCATTCTTTATGTTAGTCTATATTGATCGGCTCTAATGAGCACCAGTGGAGCTGTAGCTAATGGTGCTATGTCTGGTGTTAAGGGCAAATGTGGGAGAAGATTATCAACCCAAGGGGTTTAACAGTTGCTGGACTGCCCTCAGCCCTCAGGGCAATGATGCACTTGAGAGGTCACTGTATCAAATGAGGGAAAAGATTCAGCCGGCGCTGCTGGAAGAGATGCAGCAGGAGCCGTGTTTTAGCCGAGACTCCCGGCATCAATAAAACAGTTACTCTGTGCTGGTCCTTTCTCCCCCTCTCCTCTCCCCCCAGCCACTGCCTGCCCAGAGTTGCATTTCTAATTAAGAATCATAACACCAGCGAGCCGGGGAAGGCTGGAGCTGCTCCGAATTAACCAGGCTGCGATTTGCAGGGGGACATGGTGCCCTCGGCGCGACGCCGTGGAGACAGACCAGTTACGGGGCACGAGGGTTTTACACCGATGCCTGGTTGTTACCTGGGGGGGTCATGCTGCCATTTGATGTGAATTTGCTTGATATTTCATTCACTGTGTTTCTTGCCACCCCCTTCTGAGATCTGAGAGGGGCGAGATGAGTGACCACCAGAGCAGAGGAGGCCACTGGGCTTCAAGGGGAAGTTAACTGGCAGATACGAGAGAGCGCTCGCAGTAAAATGTTTGTGCAGAAAGGAAGCTACAGGTATTCAGAAAGATAAAAATGAGCCCAGAAATGCCTTGAGGTGTAAGGCATGTTGCACCTTCTATGCTTTAATAGCATAATGGAATAATTTTAACCGTGTGAGGCTCTGAAACACGCCAAGAAGCTGAGAACTGAGCAGTGAGATTTCAAATATTCATCACAATAAACACCAATATATATTAAAAAAACCCCACATATAAGAAACAGAATATTTTACTTAATGTTGTAAATAATCAGATTAAATATTACCTTAGTTCCATTATGCCATGGCACCCTGTGGTTGCGGCAAATTATTTATTAGGTCTTTAAAAATTCTAAGACATGGATTCCTCTTGTTCCTTAGAGACTGATGATGGGTCAGATTGTTCAAAAAAATCTTCACAGTTCTAATTTTTTTGCAGTGTTAATATGCAAGAAGGTTGAATCTTTGTTCCAGTCAGAGATTTTCTGACCAGTTTTGCCTGAGCAAGAAAGAAACAAGTCAGGATTTGGTCAAAGAAGAAGAATATTTCCTACCACTGTCAGCAACAAAAAAAAAAAAAGAAAAAAAAAAGGTTTTAGACTGTTATGGGGCTGTTGACATGAAAATCCCTGAAATAAGTGGAGCAGGCACTAAAGCTGGCACACTCACTGGGAGCAGCGAGGCTGGAGATGATAAGAAACATTTTGTGCACAGAGGCAGCAGTTGACACATCCGACACTCGCTGCCTGATGGGCTCCAGCTCAGGGCTTTTCTGTCTGTGCTCCCACCACTGGCCATTAGACAGGCGCCCGCCCCAGGGATGCTGCAGCCACAAGTGACACTAATGTGCTCAACGGGTGACACTGGGGAAGCCACAGGAAAATGTGTTCCTGGCCGTGGTTGCGTGCATGGTTGGAAAGTGAACAGGTCTGGCACCGCAGAGAGGGAGTTTGTGTCTCCAGCGCTTCATCCGGGCCTGCCCTCGTGCCATGTTAATGCTGAAAATTCCAAATATGCTACGGAAAATATGACCCATATTGCTTTGAAAGGACATCCTGGAAGCATCCTCACAAGGGGCAGAGGAGGGGCAGGCCCTGATCTCTGCTCTGGGGGGACCAGGGACAGGAGGCAGGGAATGGCTGGAGTTGGGTCAGGGCAGGGGCAGGTTGGATCTCAGGACAAAGTTGTTCTTCCCCCAGAGGGTGGTTGGGCACTGCCCAGGTTCCCCAGGGCAGTGGGCACAACCCCAAGGCTGCCAGAGCTCCAGGAGGGTTGGGATGATCCTCTGGGGACAGGGGGGGCACTCTTGGGGATGTTCCTGTGCAGGGCTGAGGGTTGGACTGGATGGTCCTTGGGGGTCCCACCCAGCTCAGGATATTCTGGGATTCTGTGATTTCCTGCTGGAGTTTGAATTCTTACCTGGTTTAGGCAAGACCACACTGCTTCTTTATAACATGAACCTGTGAGCAGACTGTGAGGCAAGTTCATGACATTTCCGTTCCACCACTTGCATTCATAAGTAGCTTTGAGTAACTTGCTAATTTACACAGTTACTGAGAAATTCTGTAGCTGTACAAGAGGAGTAGAGATGTCCATGTCCCCTGAACCTGCAGAAAATGTTCACAGAATCACAGAACATCCTGTGGTGGAAGGGAACCACAGGACCTTCAAGTCCAACTCCTGGTCCTGAACAGACATCCCAAGAGTCTCACCATGTGCTGGTGCTACTGAGATATTGGCAAAGCCCAGGCTGGATTTAGAAGCTTCAGAGGAAAACCAAGATTCAAGTTCAACATGGAGCAAAGAGAAGGTTTCCAGTGAGTGTTCCTCCCCTTCAAATGATTTCTTCAGTCAAGACATTTAAGGATGTGATTTTCTCCAGATCCCATTTCAGACTGAAAACTCCACTTGTGGTGTAAAATCGGATACCCAGAAACACAAAGGACTGTTCAAGTTTTAGAGGTGGGGCCTTATTTTCATTCAAGAACTCTTCTAATGCTCTAAAACACCTCTACACTCTTTGTTACTGAATTTTAATTTTGGACATAATAGGTCTTGAGGTCATAAATTAACTTTAAGATGCCTTTGTTCTTTTACTCACAGGAGTAAGTATCAAATTCTTGTCTCTATAGTAGCAAATTCCTCAGTACAGAAGAACATATATAAATATAAATATATATATAAAAAAAATCTCTGCACCTAATTGAAACATTTTCGTGAAATTGTTCTCTGAACAGATAATGTGAATAGTAGAACAGGAAGTGTTCTGTGATGACTTTTTTCTTAAGGAGATTTTAAAGGTTTCTCATGCATTATTTAATTTATTTCCTACCTGTTTTCCACACGTTGTACCCTTGGATACTGGGATGTCGGGAATCAGCTTGTACTGGTTTGGTGAAGCTGGCAAGTAACACCCACGTATTTTTTTAATACTTGGTATTGACCAGTCATTTTGAAATGTTTGCTTTGAAAAGGACAGGCTATTTATTTTTTTCTTTCCATTTAAATATCAAAAATAAAAGATCTTGCTCTAACTTCAAACGATAACCCAGACAATGAATAACCACTTGGTGCCATAACAAGTTTCCTCACCCAGGTGAAGAAGTAATTTCAGCTCTGGAGAATAAGTAGCTACAAAATCTACCCCCTTATCCATCACCCCCTAAAAATTCTACCAAGTCATCAAATGTATGCAGTAAATAAAATTACATTTATGGTTTTTTTCCATATGCATTTTTACCACTTAAGGAAATGCAGCTCTTTCAGGGTTTCCTAAGAAATGCACCTTATTTTCCGTGTGCTGAAGGTTTCCTCTGTACAGAGTCCTGGCCTTCACCCCTCAAACACCTCTAAATCCCATAAATAATCCCAAAACTTGAAGATGGTATGTTCTAGAGGAAAAAAAGAGGGGGGAA
>WEKX01013567.1:147581-169018 GCA_013390025.1 Pitta sordida | reverse complement strand
TTTTGCTAATTTAAAACCACTTTAGAAATCAATCTGTATTATAAAATCTGTTTCAGAGCTACAAAGGACATGGGAATCTTCTCTCCAGGAAGATTCCTACTTAATTATTGAGCTTAATTATTGGATAGCATTGGATCTGCTCTCTGCATCTTGACACCTTCCTGATCCCTCCTGGAGATTCCAGCCACAAGGATCCTCCCAAACACGTCCCTCATGGGAATATATCCATAAAACTCATCAGAAAATGTCCTGGTCCAAACTGTCCTATTTGGAGCACCTTGTTGGTGATTTTAAATAGATAAAATGCCAATTAAACCATTCAAACTCAAACCAGCACAACTGGCCGGCAAAACAGTTCTGCCATTTCCTTCCAGAAGGCCTAAGGTTCAAATTCCAGAAGATCCCCCCATCATGAGACTTTCTGTGAGGTCTTTGGGCAATGGAAAGCTCTGGACCTTAAAAAGTCCTCCCAGGTCATTGGAAGAATATTTAATAACAACATTCTCTGTGTGAAACACAATCCTTTTTAACACCATGGCTTCCTGGGATAGTTTACAGGCCATAATCCCCTTTCTTTTCAATTCTTTGCATCTTTCTATCCCTGTGGTTCAACCCAAATCAACACAGAAGAGGAACCTGTGGTAATTCCAAAGTGCCTAAATATATATTTGTAGGAATTCAGCAAGGGGAAGGTTTCAGGCCAGGTGTACAGTGGGTCTGAACCCATTTCACTAAATCACTTGGGATAAATCTAAAGGGTTTTACCAAAACAAAGCTCCTAAATTGCTTGAGAACAACATAATCCAAGAGTAGAAATTATGCATTTGCCCAGCTATTCATTTTATTCATTTCTTAAAATCTGAATATTAAGTCTCATCTCAGCGCAGAGACTTGCAGGACTTGCACCTTCAAATGCATTTTGTGACCAGATTTTTTGGTAGAAGATGAGACACTTTGCCCATTTTGACTTCTCACAGCCAAAAATACAATCTTTGTGCATTGTCCCATTAAAGGTCATTGTGGAGAACCCTGTTAACAGTCCTGTTAAATGAAATTATTACCACTGGCTTCCTCCATTTGTTTTGCCCAACAATTTTCAGTCTTCAAGATTTATTCCTAAATTTTTCCTTCCCAACTGTTTCACTTGGTTTTTTTCCTTTGTTCCGCGGGATGTTGGGGTGAAGTTTTTTGTGGACCATCTCTACTGTGCTTTTCTCTCCAGCCACATCAACTCCAATTCTGCTTTTGCTTTCTCCTTTTGTCCTCTGTCATCACTTTCTCAGTGAATATCCCTCCAGTGGCAATTTATCTGCATTTCTTGCAGGTTTCTTAACATCCTTAAAGCTCTTAAGGCTGCATATTTATTCTCATTGTCCCTTGGCTTGGTCACTGGGTAACTGAGTTCAACTATCTGTAATCTACTTTTTTTTTTTTTTTTTACTTCTTTCAGAGAAAGAGTAGGTTTAAAAGTGTGTCTTCAAAAAATAATCTCACAGCATTCAAGGATGAGCTTGACACCTTCCCAGAATACAGACCCGGTTCTCCACACCCCTAAAATTGAAGGGTGGTGGTTTTATATTTAAAGAATTATTAACAGCAGCGTCACTGACAGAAAAAACAGCAAAATCCTATTCAATATGGTGATTGGAAAACAAAGAAATGTTATCATTTCACTCCCTGATCATATAAAATGGTTTGCCATAAAAGGACAGCAAGGAGAGAAAAATCAAGTGCTGAATCATGAAAAGAGTCAGCAGATCAAGGTCTTTCTCCTAAAAAAATCTTTATCAGGGAAAAGAAGAAACAGTGGATATTATTTCCAATTATTTCTCAAATTGGAACAGAGAAAGGAAAAGAAAAGAATACACACACACAACACACACACAAAAAAATAAAAAAATCCCTGACTTGGTGCTACTGGAGTTTGTAGCTGGAAGGAAAGTCCTTGCTTATATTGAAGTAAAGTTCTGAAAATAAGCAAAGAACAGATTTATTGATTTTTGGTGAAGTCTGGGTGTAAAAAAAGAGAAAGAATAAAGAAGTGCTCTTTGCCCGCTATGTCCAAATGACATCCCCAGTGGCCTTCTTAATGGTGGGGGAGGGGAGGGGGCAGGTGCCTACCCCGGCACACGGACACAACTGCCCTTAGGCTAGGGCTAATGGTATTGGCTGAGCCTGCTCTAAGCCTCTCTTTTCTAATAGCCAACTTTCTCTGTGCGAGAAGACAGACAGATATTGATTGGTCCAAATGCCCTTGAGTTGACAACATCTGAAATGAAAATCCACAAGGCGAGCGCAAACTTTCTGCAAGTTCAATTCCCGGAATCTGATTAGGAAGGAGGCTGGACTGCGGGAGCGTTCAGACATGGAGGAAAGGGCTCCCTTTGTCGCCGGGCTCGCACGTGTAATTAGCGGGACGGCGGAGCCTTCGTGGGGTTTGCCACACAAATGGCAATTTGAGGGGGTGGGTTGAAGGTAACGATGTTTTGATTAAAGGAACAAAGCAAAGCGACCCCATCCTGAAGTTTAACAACAAATTGACAAAGACACGTTTCCCATCTCTAAGCAATAATTCGGGATAAATAAACAAAAGACATGTGCAAGGGGTGATTTCCAAACTTGCTGACTGGTGTTGGAGTTTACAATTACAAAAACTCTACAATTTAGAGTTCATCTTTCAGGGAAGTTGCTTCAACCATGCAAAGTCTAAAGGCTCAAACTAACGTTGGCTGCCAGTAAGTCTGGCTTTATTTTCTAATGGCTTTGTTTTCCAGAATTAAAATACTGCAGTTACAGTTTGCAAATGTTAAGGATGAGGAATGGAGGAGGCTGGAGGAGTTTATTTGTACCTTATTAAGCATTCTTTTTTTATTCTACAAATTCCTCCTAAATCAATACATTGACTAGGGTATAAACCTTAAATAAAGCATTATTAAAGTGGAAGCAGTGTTCCTGTCCTGCTGGGTTATTTAGAAGCATAAAAGATACACTCTTAAGAATCAGTCTCATGCCAGGTAAAGTACAGCTGGAATACACACGAAATTTATTCAGTCATTGATTTGTAATGTTGATCCTCCATGGCTTCATGTTTCTTTTCTCATTAATCTTAGTTAACCCTCTCAAAACAATGGCAATGTTGTCGTTTGATGTATTGAAGATCCAACCTGCAGAGGATGCTGCTCTCTGGGCTCTGATTCCTGCCATCAGTGGGGCTAAAGACACTGAACCAGAGACTTGTTTGCTTGATTTTGTGTTAAATATGAAAAAGAGAGGGTTTTTTTTCTCAGAGGGATAAACAAGCAAAGAAAGAAAATGCATAATTCCAACCTCCCTTTGGTTGGAATGAGATGATCTTTAAGGTTCCTTCCAATCCAAACCACTTTATGATTCTCTGCTGTCCTAAAATATGGCATCTGAATATTTGGGCTGCAGGGTATTAATAGATCTGCTGTAGGTCTCCCATAGGGCAAGGAACAAAATGCTGTGGTGATTCCACTCATGAAGAATCTGCTCCAGGAAAAAGTCACCACAAAGGGAGGCAGAAAGCTACAAAGAGCAATTCTCATTTAGAAATTAAGACCTCTGCCTATAAAGCCAATAGCTATTTTAATTGGAGGCTCTTCTTAAGCCATTTCCATCTTTTTCAGCTCCTTCCTACCCACCTGAAAAAGGTGCCTTTTTAGAGAAGCTGAAGAGGAGGAGAGGTTATTTCTGGAGGAACCAACAGCAAATCCACACAGCTGTGCAGACACTCAGAAGCTTTTACCATCCTGCTGGAGGTGACATTGTCATTAAATCCCTGCCTGTTCCGGTGTGGCATGAACTGGCCTTGTCCCATCACTCCTCTGGTCTTCGCTTTGGCCTTGCAGGACCTGCACTGTCATGGTCACTTCTGAAATTCTTGCCTGATCTCCTTTAGGCAAATATGGGTGACAATATATTCGTTGTCACATGTCATAAGACATGGGCCAAACATCATCTGACCAACTTCTAGTCCTTCTCTTGCTGCAAAACCGTAACTCTGTTCATAGTCCTTTCTCAGGTGCTCAGGGTTTGTGTTATGGAACAGATCCTTGGGTTTTGACTCAGCATCAAGCAATATTTAAAATCCATGTGCCTCTTAATTACCACACCCACACTTCCCCAACAGACTTTTTAACGAGCTTAGAATCCAAACAATACATTATCAATATAGGCCAAAAAAATAAATAAATTTAAAAATCCCAAGGTACCAATTTGCCTGTAATTATTTACAGCCTGTAGGAGATCAGGATACAGATGAAGAATGGCCACCCCCGTTCATATCCATGGAAGTTACATTCAGCATCGAGGGGGAAATGATTTAGCTGAAGACAGACTAAGAAGTGAACATTAGCAGCAAAAACAAGTCTTGTTTGTGGTAAATCCATCCCTGGGAACTATTTCTTCCTTCAGCCCCAAATAGTCTTTCTAATCTTTTGTCTTTTCAAATAGCTGTGATAATATTAAAACCATGCTTCACGGCAAACAGCATTTCTGGGATTTTCCTAAGAGATGTGGCTTTGGATAAGAAAGTGCAATTGAGTTAAAGCAGTGGGAGAGCCCGGAGTCAGTGGGGTTTGTTGTGATCCGTTGACCACTTCCCAGTAGGAATCTCTGCAGTCGCTGAGAATTACTAAACACCATTTCAAGGAATATAGGTAATTCAGTCAACCAAAAAACCAAACAAAATAAGCCCAACATAAAATACATTTTCAAAAACCCTACTGGCGCGTGGAAAGGAGTAATCTGTCGAGCCTGCTTTGGCTCATTCCCGGTGTACTTAGCTAAGGGAAACTCAGGTGGCTGGAATTTCTCAGTGTGCACAAAGATTAGAAAAGAGAGATTTTTGCAACCACTGTAACTGGTTTGGGGATAGAGAAATGACAGAATTGGATTTTTTGTCCCAATGTTTAGAACACATCAAACCTTTTATATAAGTTTGTCACAATTCAGCGAGGAAATAAGAGTATATTACTTGATTCAGTGACTGAAGAACCTCTTTGCTGTTAGACAAAAGCCTGGCAGGTTTGCCCTGCATCAAGTGTGGCTCTCTGTGGCCTGGCCATGATTTTTGCTGGAGTTCCTAGAAAAAAACCTGCCATGTTTCCCTCTATTTTTTTCATGAGGAATTGAAGCTGATAACAAGCAGGACGAACAGCTGAGGATCTCTCAGTACAGCTCCTGCAATTCTCAGCCTGTCTTTACACTTAGAGCCCCTGATTTATCTTAAAAAAAAGAAAAATCAGTAAAAAATTCTCAGCTGGACATTCAGAACCACTATTGACAGGTAAATAAATGTGTATATATATATATTTTCATATGGATGTCACACACGTTTCTAAAATAGCAGGGCATGCAAAATGGAATGAACAGGTTCTGCAGGTATTTTATCATTATTGCACTTCTAAGACAATACTCTGCTCCCTCTCCAAAGAATGATAGGATGGGCAGGCTGGAGTAGCTGCAGGGGATCCTACGCCTGTTGACTGCCAAAGCTGCTTACTACTTAACAACTGATCAACTGGCCCCCAAGGCAACAGCTTAACAAGCCCCAGTAGAAGTGGACTCAAGATTTTCTTCCTCAGCAAAGAAAATGAAACCATTTACCGGGTATGACCAATATCTAGAAATCAAGGGAAGCCGCGGCGGCTCTTCAGAAATAGCAAGGTGTTTTTAGGCTGAGCTCCTAAAATCAGGGCTTGCAAGAGGGTCGTGGGGATGTGGTGGGGTTGCTTTGCAGTGAAAGCTTGGCTGGCTGTGCCTTGTACACTTTCCAGAATCCAGCAGGGAGGAGGGATGGATGCCCATGGGTGCTCAGGGGCAACACTGTGCGCGCAAGGCGGAGACGGAGAGTTCGGCCCTGAAATACAGCAATTCCTCTGGGGGGACATGTGGCAGCTGTTCCCCTGCACAAAGCAATTGTGTGCAGCAGTTTGGGAGAGGAAATGAAGAACACTGCACTCGCCTGGAACTACAGGGGGGAGGGATTTTAGGGAAGCAGGATTTAATTACCTAAGCTGGAATTTGGCCAGGACAGCAGGGCTCGCACCTCTGCTCTCATGGAAAGTGCCAGGGGGTCTTTAATAGGAACAAATGGTCAAGATTTGGGGTTAGGGTTACACCTGAACCAGGAGGCCTTCAGCGATATTTTGCTCCTTAACAGACGGTTAACAAAACTTTATCCAAAATTCCTTGGGTTTGCAGTGCATTAAGGTGACGAAAAACAGCTTTTCTTATGAAGTTGCTCCTTATCTCAGGATCGTCTAGAAAAAAACACCTCGTAACACATCTTCACATCCACTGCAGGAAATTAAAGGAATATTTGGCATTTTCAGGTGGGATAGGTCAGAGAAAATGTCACCTGATAGATCCAGATTAACAGAATCAGCTCCAGAGCCACCCCAAAAACCTGCCACATTTCCTAAAGCATCCCCACTCAAATTCTTCCATCCCTCAAGTCACCAGTGTTCTTCTTAGGAGAGCTTTTTTACACAATTTTTCTACAGGAAACTTGAAGAAGGATAGAGGGTTGGTATTTCCCAATTTGTTTCTATGACTTACCTTTTTTAACAGTCTTAATTGTGCAGCCACATCAGGAGAAGTCTGAAGAAAACCTGCAAGGACAAAACTTATTTGAAAATTGGAACGACCTGTTGACAACTCACCTTCCAGCTCCCAGATTTATTGGCACGTGGTGTATTTAGTGGAATGTGTTACTTGGGTGACTGGATGAATGTTCTCCAAGGTTTTTTCTCAGTTTCCACTTCAGTCATTTCTTCCCCAGCCAAATTAAACCTGCAGCTTTTTGAATGTTGTTTGATTTGTGCCTCCAACTCTTCATTTTTAGGTCATTGTTCACCTTCCCCCTGTATGAACGTGCCAAAGAATTTGATAATAATGAGGCTGCTGATTCCTGAAGATCCTCTATATGATGTTGACCAGTTAACATTATTTCTTTGTATTTTCCACTTTTATGCTTTGACTGGAACTAGAAGTGTTTTCTGCTCTGTGCATTGCCCTGTGTAGAAGGGCTCAAAAACATTTTTATAATGACCAAGTTACTATTTAATAATCAACCCTGGAAGTCTATTAAACATTTAGATGCTCTGACATCTGCAAAAGCTTGGGAAAAGTGAAGGTTCAAAACCCTTGGCTCACTTTAAAATATTTGAGCTGGCAACTAAAAGGGAAAGAGTCCTCATGAAGAGGAAATTGTGTAACTATGAAGTCCTAAAAGCTGTGTCAGACCTTCAGAGGCAGCTTTGGGGTTTACCAGGAGACTCCAGTGGAAGGTGTCCCCCCTTGCCCATAGCAGGGGGTTGGAATAAGATGGTATTTGGGGTCCCTTCCAACCCAAACCATGTCATACCCAGGATCACAAGAGATAAGAAAAAGGATGCCGTGTCTTGTACATAAAATCATGGAACCATGGAATGGTTTAGACTGGAAGGAACCTGAAAGACCACCTGGTTCTAACCTCCTGCCATGGCCAGGGCCACTTTCCATTGGTCCCAGTGACGTGATCTCAGTTGAAATAACCTCAGTGCAAAAGGCAGGAACAAAACAGTGCAGTTTACTCACCAAAAAACATCAACAGAAACTTTCACTCGAAATTCCAGGCATGACTGTTCTTGTGCTGCTGCAGCAGCAGCATGTGAAATGTGAGCTGCACGTCTGCCAGCACCAAGAGGATTTCAATATCACAAGGCCTAATGATTTCTATTGCCTCATTGTAGCATCCTGTGAAAGAAAACACAGCCCTGGATCAATGCAGCCATTGACTGACTCGGTGTGTGGATAACTGAGGCACGTCAGTACAGCCGGCATTGAACTCGAGTGGTCCTCAGAATTCCAACCAAAGCCATAGCAATGCAATTTTCCCTTTGACCAGAGCAAGAGCTGGATTGACTTTCCCAGCTCTGTTCTCCAGCAGATCTGCCAGCTCAGTGTAAAGAAAGCCTGGCAAGGCCCCGAGCACCACCCTGAGGTGGATCAACCCTCAAACACGGCCCATCAAGGCAAACATCGGCACCGTTTAAAAGCACTTTGCACTTCTAAAGCCTCTGTGCAGAGCACACTGATCTATAGGTGCTTTGGATATACCTTTAAAACTCTCACCAGAGTCGGGGAGAGATGAGAATCAATATTCTCATTTTATAGATGAGCAACCAGATTAAACAAGATACTAAGATAAAACAAGATACTTTTTGTACCACGTCTTCCTAAACTGGAATCCTGTTCCATGGCTGGGATCTATGTAGGATTTTCTCCCAAGCTATAAAACTCATCCTTCTCTCAACCACATTGAACTTGCCTGTAGCACAGAAATATTGGTCAACTTTACAGCTTTTTAATTTTTTCATCTGGTTTCTTTTTTATTTGCCCCAGGATCACATCTGGAACATGGAAACCTGGACAAACCATCAAGCCCTTCCTTGTGACACAACAGAGTGAAGGGATTAGAGAATAACTACTCAGCCTGTAAAATTAAATGACATCTACTGGACATGCCACAGCCCATTCCATGTGCTGCACAAGAGACAGCTCAGGGCTGAGCTCAGACCTACCTGTTACAAGGTTTATTCCAAGGAAAAAGTGGCCAGAAGGAGGAAATCCCAAGGCCCAATAAAATTAACACTGGATTTCACAAGTACCCAGAGGCCAATGGGTTGAGATGTTTTGGGAGGATGACTTTCTAGGAAGCTGTAAGTCATTCAACCAGGATAATGGCACTAAAGAAACAAATTGTGGAACCCACAAGGCAAAAATACAGTTAAAATCCATATATTTAAAATTAAATATCTATTTATTGCCATGCTTGCTTCTTTATCTTCCTTCACAATGAAAAAGAAAATCCCAAATACCTGTTGTCAAACACTCTGGACAGGTGTTAAGTATGTTAAAAAATCTTTAAGATTTTAATTGTTACCTTTTAAAAAAATAAAACAAATCAGCCCATGAACATTTTCACGTCTGGGAGTACCAACAATTTTCCTTTTCCAGTGAAAGGGTTTCATTTAACATCACGGGTCAATCAAGTGGGTTTAGTCTCAGGAGGAAGTGGAAGAAATTACTTGAAAATGGCTGGGAAAAAAAACTCGGGAGTTCCAGGAGGAGTTTTGCAAAGGTGGACTCGGGGTCAGGGAAGTGCTAAACGCTGTTCCCGACTCCCGGCAATCCCTCGGTGATCCGGTTCTTCAGAGGGTTGATTAGGACAAGCCGAGCTCACTGACTTCAGGATGCCTTGGAATTGCCCACGGTGCATCTGTTGGACTTGTAAAAATCAGGGATATTTTAGGGAAAGCCGAGGCATCCTTGTTTACACACCCTGGGAGAGGAAGAGCAGGCGCTCAGTGCCTCAAAAGCTCTAAATGCACACGCTGTGGTTGGATAAACATGTATTTTTTAAGATCATTCCCTTGCTCTGGGCAAGTTTGATGTTTAATTGGAGAAATTAATGTTTAATTGGAGGTGTTTAAGGGGAGGCTGGATGAAGTGTTGAGTGATATGATCTAGATGTCAATGTTAGGTTAGTTGGGCTATAGGTTGGACTAGATGACCCTCAAGGTCCTTTCCAGCCTTTCCTATACTGTGATACTGTGATAAAATAGCAGTTTTTCTATGAAGAAAATATTTACAACCAGACTTAACTATAGAGGAGAAGGTTTGTAGGGTTGGGTTAGTCCAGTTTTGTTATGGAAAATGGGCAATGATGCAATTACTGAGTGTCACAGTGCTTTGGAGGGGACTCTTCTGCCTGAAGAACAAACTCTGCTGTTGACCTGAATCCCAATAAACTGACTTTATTATTATGTGCCAACAGGTCATTTTGATATTAAGAATAAGCTGCCACATGTAGAATTGATTATAAAAACTAAAAGCTCTTGGGAGCCCCGACACTGAAATTAAGCTCAATAAACTCTTCAGAAATCTAAACAAACTGGCCAAAGCTTGGGGAAAGTGGGATAAAAGGATTTTCAGGTTTAGAAGAAGCTCATCCAAACAGATCAGCTGTTAAACCACCTCCTGGATCCCTTCCTTTAGTTTCACATTTTGTTTATTCTCTATGAATATATTTATTAATTTGATATATTCACAGCCAGTTCAGAACACTTTGGACTGCAGTGGGTGACTTAGCAAAGAGCTGATTGTATGAAAACTGATTTTAATTTATCTTCTTTTTTAACTTCAAGGTGTATTTTAACAGCTGTAGATTAAAGGTGAAATCATGTACATGGGGCTATTTAAATACAAGAGATTAAATTCTTAAACTATAGAAACTTAATGTATACATATTATATATATATATAATACATATAATGTTATATAATTAGGATATATCAATAAATTTATTTTACATACTTTCATAAATACATTTTATGGACACAATGCATTATTTAAAAATATTACATATAATATAATACATAATGTGTGCCACATTATTGTATTAGTATCAACACACATTTCAGAAATCTTTTGTTACTAAAAATTTCAAAATTTTTGGTTTGCAAAGATCAAAAATATATTCAAAAAGAATCCAACTTTTTTTTTACCAAAATTGTACCTGTACAAAGAAATTTATGGTTCAACTATCTGGAGTCTGTAAAAACAGGGGGGATTTATGAGAATAATAAATTAACACTATTACATTTGATAATTAAATGTGAATTCAGTAAAAATAATCAGTAAAATTTAACAACTTGGATTCTTTCTCTTTCACCGGGATTAAAAATTATCTCAAAAGGACTGCAAAAAATTTGGGCAATAACCCCTTCAGAGCTGTACCCATGCAAACCTTCCCCATGCTCACCTCCAGCTCCCAGATTTCCACTATTGTGGAAATTTCCATGAATTAACATGGAATTTCCATGAATTTCCACGAAATAACATATACAACATCCGTCAGGTGACTGTAACTTCTCAATTTGTGTGGATTTCTTCTCCAAGTAGTGGTTGAATGCACGAATGACTCGCTGGAATTCCATGACTATGGAGAAAGGCCAGGCTGGATGACCATAATAGTCCCTGTTGGTCTGAAAATCCAGGAGTCAATTAATTCCTGAATCTGCTCTAATTCCAAGGCTTGTTTTCATGGATCCACTGGAGATTAAGTATAAATGACTGAGCTTTAATTATTTTAACATCTGATATTTGTCAAGCAAATGAGTCCAAAATCAAGCCGTGGCTTTCCATGCTGGTGAAAATATTTAATTGCACTAACTACTGGTAAAATTAGTTCAATGTGGCCTCAGATACTCTTGGTTAGTGTTAAATACTGACATGTCTATTTATCAGCCCCCTGGGTTGTAATTCCCAGTAAGATTTCCCAGTTCCATCCAGGAAATCGTGTTCTCACTTGGAACAGAAGCAGCAAAAGTTGTGCCTTGTGATGTAGGAAGTGTTTCCGAAGAGCTGAGGAGAAACAAATATAATTATTATGAATGAAAACAACTTTCAGAAGAGCTAAAGATGTGGATTTGTGTATAAACTGTAAATTTTTTTAAAAAACCCTAAAAACAATAATTCTAGGCCAATTTGAAAAAATAAAATGATGGTATTCAGATTGGATAGTGAGAAAACTTTCTTCATTGAAAGGGATGTCAATGGAACAGAGAAGTGCTGGAGTTTCCAATCCTGGAAGTGCTCAAAAATCACGTGGCACTTGGGGACATGGGGCAGTTGGAGTTTTTCTAACCTTAATCATTCCATAATTCCATAATTATTGATAGATCACCTTCCTGCTGAGGACCTGACAATTATTTAATATCATTATTCACATGGAGAAGACCAGAAATAAATCTATTTTCACACATTCTCCCGCCTATTTTTCTTGCTGCATCCACAAATTTCTTTAGAAAAATGCTTTTTCATTGCAAAGATATTTGTGGAAGTGGATTGACAGTGAGATAACCCAAAAAACAGAGGAAAGTAACTGAAAATGTGACAAAAATCAGTGTTATTTAAAGTTTCACTTATGGTTCTTGCTATGAGAGTGACTCCAATGAGCTGAGGTAACAATATTGCTTTTTTTTTGGTCGTTTTCTTCATGACAGTAAAAATTTCCTCTGGAATTGCTCTAGGACAGAAAAGGAGCAGTGAGGTGAAATATGGCAGGAAATAACATTCAGTCAAGCAAAGTTTCACAGGACATGGTGACAGAAATTTACTTTGGTCTCAACGAAGTCACATCTTTAAAACCTCACACATCCCGAATGTGAGATCACATCCTCAGCACTGATCTTCACTGGGGGAAGGCTAAAAGCTGTTTTTAAATGCCCAGACCGATACAAATTAGTGGTTTTTCTCTAACACAAAGAATTCTGCAAACCCTAAATTCTACAAAGAGAATTCTACAAAGAACAACGGCACTTGAGCAGCTGATTAAAGTGTGAACAAACCTCCACTACGTAGAACCAATCCAACAACCCAAGGGGAGATGGGTTGGAATGGTTGGAATTGACGATCTTGGAGATCTTTTCCAACCTAAACGATTCTGTGCTTCTAAATCACAGTGAGAGTTAATTAAGCTCGTTCAAACCTATGTAGAACTGAGCAAAATTAAATGTGAGCATTTTGAGATTGCAGGAAAAAAAGCCGTAGAGTTTGTTTTTCCAAACCCAATATGAGATCAATTAATTA
This sequence comes from Pitta sordida, assembly GCA_013390025.1. Lineage (NCBI taxonomy): Eukaryota > Metazoa > Chordata > Aves > Passeriformes > Pittidae > Pitta > Pitta sordida. Next base: position 156,358 of record WEKX01013567.1, on the reverse strand, counting down.
GAGATTTTACAGATATGTTAAAATATATATATAAATTAGGATTTTAAGATACATTAAAGTGTACTATAATAGAGTATTTCATACATCACCTTGACTGGAGAACTTTTTGTGAGAGAGATCTTACAGCCTGTATTTGTTCCTTTCTAGGACACTGACTGGTGGAAAGGTGTATTCACATGCAAAATGCACTTCAGGCTGATAGTTCTGATCTCCTTTAATCTTCCTCTCTTGATTAACAGTGAGGGCTTCAGTGAAGGACAATTGACGTGGTGCAATAGGTCGCGTCGCGGTCTCAACCTTGGCGGTGTAATCAGATACCTGGCATGTTTAATAGAGGTCACTTCATGCAAAGATTAAAATTAACTGGAAGTCAATAAGGGAATAATAAAGGAAAATGATCACCCTGTTGCTCCTGCTTTGTAAAAGTAAACCTCACATTGCAGGCCAGCAGTGGGGGAATAAAAAAAAAAGAAAGTGCAGTAGCAGGAGATCCAATAGGCCTTCACAAGCCCTCCAGCAAACAATTTAATGATTTCAGGTACCCTTTAAACTAAGTGGCCAATCACTGTTAAATCCTTTGGTATTCATTGTAATAACATTGATCATGATGAACTCTTTTGGTATTAATGTGGATGTAATATATACCTTTTTAATTATAGAACAAGAAAATCCAATTACCCCTTTGCCTCATCAAAGTTCTTCGCCGGCTGCAACTATTTAAACATACATCATGAAATGTTCAAACTAAGAGAGGGTTTTGTGCAAAGCAAGGGGCAGATACTGCTGGGTGCTGCCCGCTCTTGACTTCCAGGAATTTTGGGAGAAGGTCAGGATGCCAAGCACCTCTGAGGAGACACGTGGCTCTTGGCGGGATCAGCACATGGAACAGCAAAGTGATCAGCTTTGGGAAACCCCTGATTAAACAGGCACAAAGAATTTGTTTGTACAGCGGAGTGGAAGCTGCTCAGAACAGTTAAAAGGATCGTTAGTTGGAACACAATTTACTCTGAGAAAAAATGATGAACTGAGCAAACTGGTTTGTTTTCGTACCATGTGCCACTGGCTGAACTCCCCACACATTCTCACCGGACTCCAGGGAAGGAGCTGTATTACACCCTAAGTCAACTGGAAGCAGAAGTTTGTGTCCTCTGACTCCTCTAGCCTTCTTTGCTGCCAGGATATTCCAAGAGGTGATATGTCTTGGTGGACTTTCTTCATAAAATCCCAGACTGGATTGGGTTGGAAGGGACCTTAAAGTCCATCCCATTCCACCTCCTGCCATGGACATGGACACCTCCCACTATCCCAGGCTGCTCCAATCTGGCCTTGGACACTTCCAGGGATCCAGGGGCAGCCACAGCTTCTCTGGGCACCCTGTGCCAGGGCCTCCCCATCCTCAGAGTAAATAATTCCTTCCCAATAGCCCATCTAAATCTACCCTCTTCCAGCTTAAAGCCAGCCCTCCTTGTCCTGCCCTTAACTTGGTTGAGATCTGCTCCTCACTCACTACATCCCGTGGACAGGAATTATTTCCATGAGTGAGACCACCAGGATTTTCCCCTGCAACAACAACCAGGAATAATTATCAGGAAGGGAAAAATAGCCTTCCAAAGAAATCAAATCCTGTTTTCTAATTCAGTTCTTGCTTTGGAAAAACTTGGAATATAGGCTGGATATAGCGTTCAAAATTTAACTATTGGGACATAAAAGCAGAAAAATTAGAGTTCTAGAATGAAGTAGTCTTTTTTTGAGCTGATCCTCTGCTGTAAATAAAGTCAGCTTCAGAAATATGTAATCACAGGGTGTGAGTGTGGGAGTCAACCTTTATAAAGGATGAGGTCAGCCCTTATCCAATGATTGCACTTCATTAGTTAATCAAAAATGTGGAGGTTTGAACAAACACGTTTGTATGTAAATATTTATATAAATATATATGGTTTTATTTGTCCCTTCCTAGCAATTGGCCAAGCAAACCTCACATAAAAAATTTAATTGTTTTCTATTTTTTGGGGCCGTCTTGTCAGTTCGGTCCCATAAAAGCAAAATTTGCTGGAGCGCTTTGAGGGGAACTTCATAACACCACCAAGAACACAAATATTGCAGAACACAGCTATTGAAGGGAATCTGTGAGGTATTTTCTCTTATTCCAGTTGAAAACCACCACGAAATCACACTCAGAAGAAAATGTTTATGACACCTCCATAGATTAATCCAGGCACAGCTGTCCCAAATGACAAACTATAAGAGGTAGCAAAATTCAGCGCTCGCAGGTAGGTGTAGAGTCTGAGTAGGGACCAGGGAGTTATGTACCACTACAATGTATAAATATACTTAAACAATACGTGCTTTTACAGCAAAATGGCTCTGTAATCATGTCAAGCTGTAATTTGTAAGATATCACTGAACATTTATGAGATAATTGCCTGATTTCTATAGCTCAGACACGACTAGAACCTGCTCGTCATGAAAGTAGCATTCAGGAAGAACAAACCCGAGTTGGTTGCTTTAATGCTACACGAGCCAACATTGATTGATAAAGAGATTTAAAATGTATTAAATGTTGTTCTTTCTTTAAAAATGACATTACAAAAACCTTCCTTAAACATTATTTGGATAAAGCCTCATTACTTACAGTCCAGAGAAGTTCATTAGGAGAAGATCACTTTGGAAAGCATTCAACTAACTGGCCTTTCTTCTCAGCAGTGAATTACATTAGCTACTTCCTAGTTATTTAAATCTTGAAATAAAAGATGTAAACGCCACAGTGACATCTTAAGATCATTGGTAAGGCAGGTCTTGCATGCACAAAAATGCCCAGCTGGTCCGGAGATAAAACAGATTGATAATTAGTTGCAAAATGTAACATTTCATCAGGAATATTTTGAATAATCCAATTTATCTTTGTCAGATATGCGGCACATATTTTTTTCCTTCGGAGGCTCTTTGTTCTTTAACATAATATTATAATTTGAGCCTCCTAATTAAGGCGCCCGTCGGTCGGGCCTGCCTTGATGTGGCGCCGCGGGTCGGGCTGAGGGCCCAGCGTGGAGACAAGGTGGCTGCCCTGAGCCACACGGCTCCAGCAGCTCCCACCACCTCCCACCGCCCCACTGGGGAGGGAAGGGGTTTGATACTGGGAGATCAAAGCCCGGGTTGGGAGCAGCAGGGCCTGGCTGGGCTGTGAGAGCGGGGCCGTGTCCAACAGCTGGAATTGGGATTGCTGGGTGCTCCCGAATTGGGAAAAGTGGCTTCTCATCAACTAGGAACAATGGCCTGGCCCCTCTCAGAATGCCAGGATATGCTGAGCTGGAAGGGACCCACCAGCACCATCCAGTCCAACCCTCAGCCCTGCACAGGAACATCCCCAAGAGTCCCCCCCTGTCCCCAGAGGATCATCCCAACCCTCCTGGAGCTCTGGCAGCCTTGGGGCTGTGCCCACTGCCCTGGGGAGCCTGGGCACTGCCCAACCACCCTCTGGGGGAAGAACAACCTTGTCCTGAGATCCAACCTGCCCCTGCCCTGACCCAACTCCAGCCATTCCCTGCCTCCTGTCCCTGGTCCCCGCAGAGCAGAGATCAGGGGCTGCCCCTCCTCAGAAGTTGCCACTGCATTGAGGTCACACTGGTGCAAAAACCATCCCGGCCGTGCTGCCACCCCTTTGTCCTTCACAGCTCCACACTCCAGCCCCAACATGGCTCAGGGCAAATGTTCCTTTCAAGTACACCCAGCATAAAGGACAGGTTTATTTCAGAAGTATCAGACACCAACAAGCTGCTCTTGAGGAGCAACCAAGTGCCTTTGGGACAGCCCTGCCCAACCCAGACCCTCAATCCTGCCAGAGAGCACCTTACAAACACAAGACTTTCCAGCCTGGTTTAAGCAAAGTGATTTTCTCAGAAGCAATAAAATAACCAGACATCCCACCTGGCAGAGAGAAGGGGGAGGTTTTTCATCAGCTTGTTGCTCTTCTGCCTCGGGATTCAAGTCCTCCTTGACCACGTGGAAGCATGTGCAAAGTGGCCCTTGGTCAATGTGGATGTTCCTTACACTGTTTCAGGGCTGAAGAGGGATTTGTGACCTGTAACAACAATAAATCACTCACTCCATGTGCTTTAAATGTTCTTCACTCTGTTGGCTTTAACTCATACAATTCATTCTATAGGTGTTTCTCCACATGCAATGCTTTGACTTTTAAATCCAGCTGATATTTATGAAAATAGGATAATTTGGAGACCTAGATTAAAGTTTTTCACTGGTTCTTTGCCAAACTCTCTTCAATAAGAGATGGGAGTCATGTGGCCTTATCAGGCTGCACCTCTGATATGATAATGATTATCTGTACCACCCAGAAAGTAGGTCACAGTAATTCTTCACAGCAGTTTTTGTAACCTACTCAGGGACTACAAGGCCAGCTATTCTAAAGATAATTCTGAATTTCTTTAATAAGATTTTATTGGCTTCAGATAATTGATCCGATTATTGAAACCTGGGGAAAGTGCTATTGACCTGAATATATACATCAGTAATTCTCGGTTTTAAATGAATTTAGGTCATCACAAAGTTATTGTCTCTGCTTAATGTCAGGCAAGGTGCTCATTACAGGCCTGGCAAACAAATGCAGCTCCCATGGTCTCCTCCTTCCCAAATTCTGTGGGCAGCTCCTTCCTCCCGCTCTCAGGATGAGTCAGGGGACTTGAAATCTGAGTTAAGCAATTTGGGACTGCTCTGATTTCACAGTGAGAATCATGTCTTTTACTTTCTTTCATTTTTTTTTCTTTTTCCTCCTTTTAGCCAGCATCAGCAGATATCCAAACCTCAGCAGCTGCCTGTCGTCTTTCCCATCTGTGAGGGGGGGTTGGAACAAGACAGTCTTTAACATCCCTCCCAACACAAACTATTCTGGGATTCTATGATCCTGTTTCTGATGCTCCAGCCATTCCTGATCATTCCATGCCAGACAACTCCGGTACATTTTCCACCTTACTCTTTTCTTACTTTCCATACCACGATCTATATAACTTTTCTCCATAACCTTTGGAATATTTCTCTCCCCAGAACCCAGCCCAACCAGTCTTCCCACACTCCTCTCAGAGAAGAACCACAGTTTGGAATTCATTTCAAATTATACCTCCTTGTAGTCCGTTCTGGTCATTCCTTGCATGAAGACATGAAATCCACCAAAAAAATCCCTTTCCAAACCCACCAGACCCCCCTGAGAAGTGGTGGGGGGCATTTCAGATGGTCCATGGCCATCCTGCCCTGGGTGGGTGGAAGGGCTCTGCCCGTCTTTGCTTTCTCCTCTTGTGGCGTCACACAGAAAAAGGCTTTGCCTGGGAAGGAAAAAATATTCCCTCTCCCCACTTGTTGAAGTTTCCAAGTGTCTGCTGAGGGCAGCCAGGCTGCTCTGATTTCCTGGGCATGCCCCACTCACCCTATTTCCTGGCTTCAGTGCCACGCACTTGATTAGATCTCACATGGCAGCGATAGACCTTCCACAAAAGTCCAAGTTCCATTCAGCCAGAGTTGGGAAAAAAGTCACATTTTTCTTATTTATTACTTTTTACGCTCCTCAACCAGATATTTCTCTAAACAAAACTTTTTCTCAACCTTTATAACCTCATTTTTAGCTTGACAATGCAGTGTATTTCTTTTTACTTGGATGTTGCAAAAACCCCAACCCCAATCTTGGTACTTTAAGCAATTTTTTTTTCTTCAGATGTTTTCTGTCCTGAAGCAGAAGATTTTCTCCCAATAGTGCAATTCTACCCCATTAACAGCTTCAGGTTGGTGGCAGAATTACCATTCCTTCTTCAAGCAGTGTCTTTGAAATGATTGAAACTCTGAAATACTGCAAAGATTTGTCTAAAAGCATATAAATACCAAGCTGTAAAGGATTAAATAACTACCCAGTCCAAAGTATCAAGTCTTATAATGCAAATCCATGGTTTTCACCCTGTAAAACAAGGTCCTCAAGGGTTTCACAGACTGGTAATAAAGTTCCCTCTCAGCTGCACGTGGTGATGGTGGAGGAAATCTCTGCACAGGATTTGGGTGATGACAAGTGGGAGAATTGGGATTGTTCACCTGGAGAAAAGAAGGATCCAGGGAGAGCTTGGAGCCCCTTCCAGAGCCTGAAGGGGCTTCAGGAGAGCTGGAGAGGAACTGGAGACAAGGGATGGAGGGACAGGACAAGGGAATGGCTTCCCACTGCCAGAGGGCAGGGAGAGATGGAAGATTGGGAAGGAATTCCTGGCTGGGAGGGTGATGAGGTCCTGGCACAGGGTGCCCAGAGAAGCTGTGGCTGCCCCTGGATCCCTGGAAGTGTCCAAGGGCAGGTTGGAGCAGCCTGCGATAGTGGAAGGTGTCCCTGCCCATGGCAGGGGGTGGAATGAGAAGATTTTCAAGGCTCCATCCAACCCAAACCACTCCATGACTCCAGGAAGTCCCATCCGTGCTGGAGACCAGCAGCTGCAGATCCAAAGCCATCCCTGAAGGTCCATCCTTGCTCCAGTCCTTGACACTCAACCACTTTGGTCGTGATTTTCTGTGAACACTTTTGTTGCTGCTTTTTCTTTCCCTTCACGTTGTTGCGGAGTTACAAGCCCTAATTACGTAAATAAACAGCCAGAGAGGAAACCAAACCTCTGGGAGTCCTGAGGGGATTCCCTTCCCCAAAGACACGACTGTCCATTTTCAGGTTTTGCTTTTCCCTTTTTTTTCCCCTGCTTGTGCTGCCTAGAGGGGAAGATTTGTCACTAAACGAGAGCAAGTCTCTCAAACTTCTAAGAAAACCCCAAACAGGCTTCAGTCCCTCATGAAAGCAGAGAAAACAAATGTGTGAAAGGCAAAATCAACCATCTCTAATTTATTTATCGTTGAAAAGCTAATTGCAGCCTCTTCAGAAGCATCAAAAAAGCCTCAGAGTGTTGCAAAACACACGAGTGTTTAGGCCATCCCCTGGGATTATCCAGCTCCTGTTGCCCTCCCTCTGATGCTGAAGGAAGAGGATCAATCCTAAAGAAAAATCCTCCCAGAATTCCCTGGATGAGGTGCAGCTTCCCACCCTCCTTAGGTCAGGGAGTGGCAGGGCCTCTCCAAGCTCCCATAAAATGTTATTTATTTAATTTTTATCACCCAAGACACTGTTAGATGTGAGGGGAAAAAAGCAATCTTACACACCATGAGGAAGTTCCAAGATTTTTCCAAACATCCTGAGGGAAAAAAAAACCCAAAATTGCTCTTGGAATTATCCTGTAGATTCAACAGGTGCATCTCCTGGAAGTATCTAAATAAAACCAGTCAATTCCACAGATATTCCTTAAAAGAAGAGCTAAGCAGGAATGATAATGTTTCCCAGGGTTTTTATAAAAAAAACCAAATTTCCAAATTTCTACAACAAGATAAAAACCTCGATTAAATTTTACAGTCAGGTATAAAAAGTGCTGTATAAAGGTTGTTATTTGCTGTTAACACTGAGAGTTTTCTTTAAGACATTGAGATAACTCAGAGGGTTTTTTATCCAGCCCTGATTTCAGACAACTGGAGACGAGAAGAATTTTCCTGGAAGTGAAGTCCTACCAATATCTGCCTGGGAAGATTTGGAGGATTACAGAATTTTAGTTTCAATTTTGCCCAGTTTGGTACTGAAAACATGTTAAATATGTGCTGTATTAAAATAATAACTAATAAAATCAGCACAGAAAATTGATTTTTTTTCTGGTTTACGTATATATAAAACAAATTACAGACACTCGTTATTCATCATTTTTGAAGGGGTTTGGGGTTTTTTTTCCAAATCAAAAATAACCCAGGAGTGTGGGGGGTTTTGTAAGGGCAATAACAAAGAGATCATTTGAGAGAGCAATGGATTATATTTGTCTAAAACAATCTTTCATCAGAGGTTGATGGTGGATTTCTGGAGAGTGTAAGTGGTGGAGAACTCACAAATGTTGTTGAGTTTGTCAACAACAAGTCAATTTATGTGTGGAGGGAAAAACTCCTTTTTCACCAGCCAGAAACCATCATCTTTTCATACACTGACTAAATGTTCCCAACCTGAAAAACTCCGTTTTGGTAAGGTCTCAAAGCAAAAATATCAACATAAAATCATAGATTTTTGGGGTTGGAAGGGACTTTAAAATCATCTGGTTCCAATCCCCTGCCATGGGAACTTACCTTTAAAAGATACCTTTAAAAATTATCCCTAAAGGTTTGTCAGTCCTGCTTTAAGAATCATATTTTTAATAAATAGAAAGTTTCATTTCTTCAATAAAATCCTTTTTTAATTCATTTTTTAAGAAACACGAACACCAGTGTTATTTCTCCCAAATGGGGAGACACTCTGTGATGCACAGTAAAATTTAAATGCTCACACTAAATTTGGAATCTTGAGTTAATGGCAAAGCAAACAGGTTAAAGTCAGTGTGAAAAAGAATAAGTAGGAAAGAAAACTACACCTAAACCAAGGAGTTTTTTCTCTCCATCAGTTTGGGCAGCAGCTCACACTGTCATCAGGGGATAAACCAATTTATAGGGGCTGGGGACGGATATTTAATGTGAGTTCTGAATAATTTAATCGGGGAATTTGAAGGCCCAGAGTCACCCCGAGTTCAGGAGTGTGTGGGTTTGTGTCCCTTTCCCTGAATTCCTGGAGTTTGCAGTCACAATTTGTCTCTGCTCATCAAGGAAACTCCCAAACATTGCTCTTCCCTGATTTCTCCAAGAAAATGGAAAAAATGAGGCAGAGAGGGTGGGTCTGATCCCTGGGTGGGCGTTGG